>JAQGBX010001468.1:0-24747 GCA_034698745.1 Megaphyllum sjaelandicum | reverse complement strand
GAATGATGATCCCCTCTGCCACATGGTACTATGTACTGACTGCAGAGTAAAGAATAGAATAGAATAGAATAGAATGACTGCAGGGCACGTTTTTAGGGTACAGCTCAGCCTGGCTCGGCTAAGCTTTCTTTGTGTGTGCCCTCATTAAAAACGCAAGCCGCATTCTTATCCTGCTTTGTGGCGCTAGTGTACGCCGAGTGGTAAGCGCCTGCAATAAGCGTTCTGTGTGTTCTATGACGGAAATAAGAATGGACGTTATCGAACTGAAACATATCCATGTAATGTATTTACGAGTATGGGATTACTTTACACCGGAAATTCACCTGTTTAATTAACACGCCTCCATTGGATATCATTGGGAAATTAGAGGGTTTTTTTCATTGTGCTATTCGAAAGAGAAAACTTTCCTCGTTCATGACTCTTCAACTTTTGTACTCGAGACATTTATGGTTTTCTCTGAAGATGTTTGGTTCGTAGAGACTGTAAATAAGGAAAGAATTCTCTTTATTGACTGAAATAGAATTTTTAAAAAAATGCCTCGATAAAATCAAAACAAGGTTATCACAATGCATGCATGGTGCAATGTAGCTTCAATCAAAACATCTCCCTGTAGATAATTGCCGTAATGCGACAACAACGCCACCTACACGCATATCCATCAAAATCGGAAAAGAAACAATATGCCCGGTGGCAAGGTACAGGTACTAGAATACAAGGAAATTTTCCATTAAAAAATGGCTCTCATTCAATACAGTCAAGGGCGAAAAGGTCATGGCTTTTGGAAATTGAAAACATTTTCCAAAAAAACATTCGGTCCTAATTGTTAGATTTCTTTTGAAACAGTGTTGAGTATAAATCATGAAAATCAACTTCCCCAATCTTCCGTTCGATTATACATCGTACGAATAAACCTGAAGGACCCTAACTGCATGAAGAAAACTTGCGCTAATAAAGTAACTACCAGTTATGGCTGCGTCGAAGGTGAACATTTTTTGTTCTCTTTTGACGGAAAATTATACCTCAAAAGGGGCAATAAGAACATCGCTACGGGGGAAGTCATGATGGAAAGAAAATACATCAGAACAGCACCTTCGGCGCAATCCCAGACGTCCGCGTCAACTTCTGGAGCTGTACTATGATTAATCTTTCATTCGATATTAAAACAACGTCATCTAGCATCCGATTCACACCAATTAGCCAGTTGCCGGTTCAGCGCCTTAGCGTTGCCTACTTATGGCGGCCATCTTGGATGCGAGTCAAGTTCAAAGGCTCGTACGCCGGTAGGTGGCGATGCGATGGAACGAGGCTCATTTTCGATCACTCCAGGTCCCAGAGTGGCTCCATCTACGTGCATCTAGGTTATTTCGACGAGGGGTTTCGTAACGATAGCTCTTCGTGCATAATCGCGCATTTTTCAGCACGGTATACCGTGTTTTCAGCCAAAAATGACACATCCTTCCCCTTCGGCACGCCACGCCGACCAGACGCGTTGGCAGCGGTAAAAAAGCGGTTCAGTGTCCTCAATTTCGGCATCGCCTCGAAAAACGGGCAAACTCAACCTGCGTCGATCGGATAGGAAAATTGGTAGAAAAATGCGAGAAAAACGCAGTCGCCACGCGCGCGGCGGGCTAACCTTGATTGAACGTGCGGTAATTAGCGGCCTACGCGCGCGCTGCACGCCGGGTAATACTTCCGTCGCCACCCGATTGGCCGGCCCGTGACGTCACGTGCTAACGAAACACAAAAACCGAACATGACGCGTATACGGAATAAAAAAAAAAAAAAAAAGTTCGTTCAAATGTCCGAATGAAAATGAACGAGAAGTCAGTTGTCAAGAGGCGTCCGAAGCATCATCATCACCAGGAGCAGCACTTACTCCTTATAACTCTCTCTCTCTCTCTGGAAACGCAAAGCAATAACGCACTCCGGATTCAATTAAATCCACCCTATAGCTCCCTTTTACGACGCTGAAGTCCTTCGTTTTCTCGAGCGACGATCATCCTCAGAGAGTTCCATCATCATCATCATCATCAACATCATCATCTTCGATTTCACACTCGAGGGCATCTCCGGGGAATTCTCCATCGCCGAGAAAAAGCGCCTGTTGAGCGTCGCCGAGATGCTGACGGGATTCACGCGATAGCTTTTCGGACTTAAAAAACTACATATAAATACGGTGTTATCGTTTTTTCGGATCGTCCGAAAACCGACCGAGATAGCGCTTAAAAAACAATTCAAATCTTGATAGAAATTAAGTATCCATCATGGGTTTCTCCGATACGTTCTGCGCCCGTCGGATCTGCCCGCACTGGAGGACCTACGTGTTGATCTTGACGCCCTTCCTCTTCGCTCCTCTGCCCATCATGGGAGGAACTAAAGTAAGTGAACCTTCCTAAATATACCCAAATTCTTAATCGATGGGAATAAAATCGATGGGGAATAAAAAAAAATCGCGATTTATCCATCGAGAATCACCGCGGATTTGTCAACGTGCTGGGGAAGGAAGATAGCGCCTTTGACAAAAAAAAATAATATTTAAAAAAAATATATGCAGTGTAATATCCTCTCTTCCGTCGTCCGTTTACGAGACTAATTCCGAGCTTATCGCTCGCGTCGCCACTTTCGCTTCTGTCATCTTAACGATCAATAAGAAGACCTAGAACGCGTTCCGTCCAACTCCGACGGTTGACACGCGACGGCCACGTGCGCGCAACTGCTCACTTAATTAGAAAAATTAATATCGGTACGCGTTAAATTACTTAAATACATATAATCTGCATTCAACATTATTCTACAGCTTTCGTCAGTTTCAACGTTGCGTTAATATCATAGGGGGTACTCGGACGGAAGATTTACGAATCGTACTTTGGCAGCCGTGGAATCACGTATACGCGCCGGTTATCGCCGTTTTTAGACCAAAGCACGATTTTCGTAAATATTTTACCCGAGTATCCCTATTGACATTATCAAAAATGTTCGGTTCATATTTTTTCTAGTCAATTTCAAACGTGGAAGGTAAGGGGAATTCAACGCGCGGATCATTTTATTTAGAAATCAAATGGAAAATTTAGATTAGGTTTTAGAAATTGGGAAGAAACGTCGCAGCGGAGGCGTAAATGTGATCACTTATTGCTCGCGGGAGTATTATTTACGACAGACGTGATCATTTGAAATTTTAAAGTTTTTCGATTTATACTTTATACTGCGCGATAACAATGAAAAAGTATTATCTTTCCATCATGTAACTCGATGATGGACAATTCTCTTTCAGAACATCCCAATTCCGTATAAAACTTTCAAAACTAAATACATGTAAATGTAAAGGAAGTATAAAAATAATAAAAACTGCCAGGCAGATTAAACAAAAATGAAATATACACTTTCAAAATTGAATAAAACAATCCCATTGAAAACCACGCATTCATATCGCATGTTGACGTAGGTTAGGTTAGGTTCATGTGCAAAAAAAACGTCAGCATACTGTTGTGAAGACATTATTGCATGGTTGGCAACATTTTTAGTCAAACGTCGTCTGCTACTTTATTGTTTTCATAGATAATCGTCGAAATTGATTTTATTTTTCTGTACATATTTCATTACTTTGCATTATGTGAGGAATAATAAACACCGGATTTTATATTCTGTTTTAATGTTATTGAAATAGCAACCTTTTATGATGCCTGTATGATATAAAAAGATTTTTCGATGACTCCAATAATTCAAAAATACCGAAATATATACTAAAAATTAGAAATTAAAGTCAATTTCGAAAACTATATCAAACCAATGAAGGAGCAGACGACGCGCACATGTGGCTAAACACGTAGAGGGTTGACTAAAAATGTTGCCAACTAAAAATGTCTTCACACCGACTCGCAGAACTACTATACAAAGAATCATTAACGTAGTTATTGATGTTAAAAAGAATATGCTGTCAAGAGTTTGGGATGAATTCGACTGTGACCAAAGGTGCGCACATTGAGCATCTTTTACTTATCACATTGCACCATGAAAAAGGCATTTTAAGAGATGCTCAATGTGCTGAGCATCTTTTACTTATGACATTGCACCACGAAAAAGACATTTTAAGAGATGCTCAATGTGCTCATCCTTGGTCGCACGGTAGATATCAAGGTGGTAGTAAAAATCCATCCCATACTCTTGCCAGCATATCCTTAGTAACTTCAGCAACTAAGTTCGTGATTCTTTGTCGCAGTTCTGCGAGAAGGTATGCCGACGGTATTATTGTGCATGATAAACAAACAAACCAACCTGAGTTTACATTCACAGAAACATGCTACGCGAGTGCGCATAACTTCAACAGTTTTTATTCAATTTTTAAAGTGTATTCATTTCATACACGTGTACAGTAAATCGATCAAATTGTTTTTGACACCCTATTTCGCGCATTTCTGAACCTGGAGTTGCGAGTCGATATTGTGCCCGACGAAACATTTACCCCAAATTTTCGTTAAAAAACCACGGGGTTGGAATAAACCCCGCGAGTATATAGGAGGGCTGATCCATATTTTATGACCCACTTTCGATTCGTGCACTTTGCCAGAGGAAATTCTTTCCTTCTTAAATATTCATAAATCCCCTCTGGTGACCGCTGGGATAACCTGGCTGGAAATCTCTTATTCAAGGAAGATTAAAAACATAATTCAAATCGCTATGAGAAATTCACATTTAGCTGTATATATTTTACAAGCGGATTTTTGCGGTGTATTTATGGGATCGAAATAAAAGTGATGCAATACATTTTCTTCAAAGTTTCGATGCTTTTTTCGCATGTTAAATTCGAGTGCATATCTCGCGAAGTTTCCATATATAAATTTCGATTAATTGCATCACATGGATGGGGGAATCGTTCACAGCTATAGGGGCCGTTCAAACTGCCAGAGCTGTAAAACTGGGTTGAAGTTTCGTTCGAGTCCCAAAATCCCATTACTCAATTCTCCAGCTCACGATTAAGGCTGGTGTATAATTAATGTGCTTTGTAGATCTAATGTAAAATCAAAGGATAAATGTTGAAGTAGATAAATCGGTAGAGCTCATTTTATTTTAGTACATGGTTCTGGCCTTTGCATCTGAAAGTGATACAGTCTTAAAATAGCATTTGATGATCGTCGAAACCCAGTTAATGAATTAAAATCGCGAGTGCGGGCGATAACGAGCGACCCCGACAGTGACCCCGCGTCGGTAACTCTCGCCAGCAACAGCCAGTTTGGGGGTCAAGCGTTATTAAACGGAAAACGGCCAGATAAAATCCTCATATAATCCTTAATTTAATGGCCCTCGTTTTCTAAAACCTTGGTTGTTCGATACTTGCTTGAACAACCAATAAATCACTGCCATATCGTAGCATCCACAAAGCTAGGCTTTAATACCCGGGTTAATAACTCCCACTCGAGTCTTCTACGTCTACACGTTCAGTAATAATGCCATCGCCTGTAATGACATCATTACGCTTCCTTCACTTTTTAACCTTTCGCGAACAATGAATTTTCATCATTATTGGCCATCATTTCAAACTTCTTCACCCTATATACACGATCATTATTAATGTCATTCTCAGAGGGTTGAGGACCTTAATGAACGTGTAGTCTTTTCGAACAACGCCAAGTTGGAAAGTTATGGCCTATTCACATCTACCAAATCCGTACCGCAATTACGTCACGTGCGTGGCCGCGCATGCGCACATGAAAGTAGGCGGGGCTAAGTGGCGTTTATACGAAATTCGCAACCGCATCCGTACCAATTGAAGGTTATCTAACTTTTCCCATCTGATCAATTTTAATGATTATTTTGGACGAAATAAATAGAAAAAATACAAAAAAAACGTTAACGCCAACCGGTACAAGTATTTTTACTCGCGACGTGACGTCACGCTATAAAGTTCCGTAACGCACGTGACGTATTTACGGTACGGATTTCGTCGATGTGAATAGGCAATTATTTCATTAAATTGACGCTCATCAAGAAACACGAGCATTCATTGACAAGTTTACGAAAACAAGGGCCAATGTCGATATATAACGCCATATACGCGTTGGACATCATGCCATATACCAGATATAAATTTTGATATTATTTTATTCGCTTATTCTTTCGCGCAACATGTTCCGATTTCGACCCGGGCGACCTTGACCTTCGCTCGACTCGCAGACAGACCGACTGCTGACCCTCGGTTTTTTTTTAGTTTTTTTTGGGCCAATACATTTCGCGCTGATGCAAATCTGACGACAATCGCTCGTTGCGAAGACAGCTAATTGCACTTTGGCGAAAATTATTATATAAGGAAGAAGCGAGCGTGCTAATGTTATTAACTAATAGATGGTAGCCTTGAACGACATAGACCGGGTCAACACGACCAACCAAATAAGAAATCGACAGATTTAAGCTCAGGAAACCAATACAGTAGCGAAATCATAAAGTATAATTACTCAAAAAAAAAAAAAATTGAAATTTGAAGGATAAACACCGCGGGGCGTCGCATATGCGCGCGATTCGCACAGAGGGCGTCCCGGACGTTTCTTGGATGGAGGATACGAGATTGTACCATATACACCCCCCCACGCTCGCACATCCGCCAAATAATTCAAAATTCCTTCTCCAAGACCCATAGGTACTGTATGCAGATTTGCGATGACAGAGTAAGCGCTATCTTAGCTGGAATTTAAAGGGCGCCATCTGCCGGCGTCATCTGCACGAAGCGCCTTAAGGGAGGGTGAAAACTCACAAGCGAAATTGCGCAATTTTTAAACAACATTTGAACAATCTTTAAAAAAATCCATGGATCTTTGTTATTACCTTCACGGCAATGGAAAACTGATCAAAAAACAATTGTTTTTTTGATATTTTTTTTAATTTATTTTTATATTTTAACATGTAAAGTTTTCAACGACGCGTGACGTCCTGCAATTTGATGCGGTCGGTAAAGGGTTAAACCCGGAATTAACTTACACAGATTTCGCCGATGGAAGCGTCAATCCTGTCAAAACTTGAATAAACGTTACGGAACATTATAACGTGACGTCACGCCGCACGTAAAAATACGCGTACGGGTTCGCGTTTAACGTTTTTTTTTTATTTATTCACTTCCACCAAAATAACGATTAAAATTGATCAGACGGCAAAAGTTGGATCAACTTCAACTGGTACGGATCCGGCCGCAAATGTCGTATAAACGACGACGGAGAAAGGTTGATCGGCCAAAGGCAATTCATCATTTTAGGAACGATTTGGCAATGATTTCGATCATTTTGGACCCGCACGACCTTTGAACGATGTATTTGATTTCGGGAAAAGGATGAGGGCCTTACTAAGGCATTGTCCTTGAATCGAAATCTCCAAATTGCGATTGAAATTAACTTTCATCGTTAATCCGATTTATTGCGCAATCTTAGAACGCGGCTAATCGGATTTTCCGATACACAAACTATTATAATTTATAAGCCGTGTCGAAATGAGCCGCCAATAATAACGATCGATTAGCACACCGAACATTCCTCTACGCAACGGGCTAACTTTCCTGAATATTAATTAAAGGTTGGCGTACGCGTGCATCCATCACAATGTTAAATGTAAACCAGGTCACGACAACCTTGAAGGATATAAAACTACGGGTGGGGAGGCAATTAAGAAAGGGGGTGGGCCTCGTGAGAAACGAAATTTAAACAAAAAAAAAATCAAAACAAACCAAACCCCTTGACCCCGCCCCCTCCCTCTCTGTATGCCAAGCACTCGATAACTACACGCCTGGACTTCATTAAAACAGCACGAAAAAGCAACCTTCCTTCGATTTTCAGGTGGAATTCAAATATGCTGATTCGTGTTTGTTTGTTCGACGTCGAAGATATTTGAAGAAAAAAGTCCCCTCAAGGTCATTCGCGAGTTTCGATCGTCAGCTGATCGTTGTTTTTTTAGGTGTCCACGCGGAAATAACGCGTGGACAATGTTGACATCCGTAAAGCTGATCGCAAATATGCTGCACGTATAGTGATAATTCAAGCATGGTCTGCAGGCAACATTTTAGTTTGGACAGTAGGCTGAATTTCGAATCTAATCGTCAGATACGATTTCTTTAACTTCGTAGATTGTCCGGAACGAGGTGTCCGATAATCGATTTAGGCATCGGGTTCACTTTTTTTTTTTATTTTTTGATAACCCGTTTCGTAAACACGAATGTCTACCGTGTTATAAAAGCGAGACATTTTATCCATAAAAACGCTAATTACACTCGCACGTGATGGGGTATCATAAATGCATAATTATAACGCCTTCTGTACTCGTTATAAATGTTGTTTGTTTAAGTCATAACGCGTTTTTCATATCTAGACATGAAAAAGTTGAACGATGACACGAACTTCCGAGCGTAGGCCTACAACTTTTGCAAAGTTGGCCGTTTTGGAGTTCATGAAAGCCAGTTGCGGAGCTTCAGCGGCCATCTTGGTGATCACCGCTAAAAATACTCAATTGGCTCATGAGTGGTGCTCGTTGAATTGGAATAAAGATCTCCAGGATCTGCAACGCGTCATCATCGCCGGAGGACGTGACGTCATTTTAGACCGATTTTCCCGCATTTAAAAACCTTACATGCATTGTTTAACATGCATCGATTGAGTCGAGAAAAGGGAATCCGATGACCTCACGAAGGCTTTGTTTTGTTTGGGTAGACTATAATGGCTCGTAAAAGAGACCAGTTACAACACCGAACGGCACAATGTGAAGCCGAGAAAGATCACCGTATAGTGCTATGTTTGCCATTACAAAATGCAAATATAACTAAAATAAGCGTGTAACAAGTTTAATAGGGAAAAGGGCGGGGGTCGGAGGAATGACTGATACTCGTTGAACGAAAACATGCGGTGGCGCAACGCTTTTGGTTGCGAAAACAGGACTATTTAGGACTTAAATGAATTACTCGATCTGAATCACAATGGGGACGATTTTCCTCCAATAAAAATTAATCTGACATGGGCGACAAGTCACGTTTGATTAACAATAGGTGTTATTAGAGTGGCACCAGCTAGGCAAATGCGTAAAGATTGACGTGTCTTACGAGCGACCCTCATTTCAGACTTCGAGACGACTGAACTCGCAGTATACTGTGACTGAACTTTTGCGAGCTACATGTTCAAAAAGATTCATCTGAGCTTCTTTAATACTCGAACGAGCCATACAATTAGACAAATTCCTAGTTCAAATCGAACAAATCTGTACCGTAATTACGTCACGTGCGTGGCCGCGCATGCGCACATGACAATAGGCGAGGCTAAGTGACGTTTATAGATAACTTGCACGAGCAGACGACGCGATCTTGCCCCTCCCAAGGTATTATTAAGCACATTAAGGTATACAGTTCGTAAAATGGTTGCCTTTGATATACTGTAGATAAGTTGCACTTGCAGGCGCATTCGTTCCATATCATTTTGCATTTTTCCTTTATTTAATTATTTATTTAAAAATACACGAAAAAAAATCATATATTTTTTGATTTAGCGGCAAAACAGCATCAAAATACATGTACCTACTTTCGGCTGAAAAACCTACTCATGGATAAGTGTTAGTATCTATTGAGTCATTTTCTTAGTTTTTAGAATGATAGAGCCACGATTCTCAGATTTATGTACCCCTCACCACGCCCACAATGTAAATCTAACCACATTAGCCACGCTCACGAGCTGCGTGATGTCACATGCAAGTTATATCTACACGACATTTTTTACTGCAACCGCATCCGTACCAGTTGAAGTTGATCCAACTTTTTCCGTCTGGTCAATTTTTATCGTTATTTTAGGGGAAGTAATTAAAAAAAACAGAAAAAAAAACGTTAAACGCGAACCTGTACGCGTATTTTCACGTGCGGCGTGACGTCACTACGGTAAGGATTTGTTCGATGTGAAGTAGACGCAAGTTGTACACGTATTCATGTTGTTGATGATACATGCGCACTTTACGAGCGAGCCATTAAAAACTGGTTCAACATGTTCTTTATAAAAGACCACAAAAACTAAGCCAAGAATGATGTACTCGAGTAACGACCAAGGACTTTCTGGTCCAGGGGGCCATCCATAAAAATGCGTCCCATCGAACCACCCGAATGCCCTTCAATAAAAGTCCTCAAGTGGGTCGTGGGGAGGTGGTAAGGCAAGGCCATAGGCCCAACACGAAATAGTCGTTAACCTTTACTTAATGATCGTTAAGGGGGGTTGTTCGTGCACCCCGCGAGATGAGAAAGCGAAATTTCATTAAAGTTGAAATGACTTTTAAATAACCTAGGCCAAAGTCCTGGATTATATGTGCTTTTTGAAGGGGGGAGGGGATTAATTAGAGGATAGAAAAACAAGACCTCACCTTAACCTCGGCTAATCGGGAGGGTTCCTGGGGTCAACGTGAAGTTTGGCGAACCAATGAGAGCCAATAGAGGAGAAAATTCGCAGAATCCGAGGTTCAAGCTCCAACGGAGAATCCGCTCCGAAGTCAAAGCACTTTCACAAACAAACGCGAAATTCCTAAGAGGGCGCCACCGTAGGAGCAAACGACCCCTCGAAGAAGGACCCGGATGCACCTTGGTTGGTAGTTTGGTGACGTTGTCGAGATCACAACGTGCCTCGGATGTCGTTAAATTAATTAATTGGCGGGGGGACGTCTCCAGCGGTAACTTCCGGTCATTTTTCTCCGTGAGCCGGACTTCGCTCGACTCCGATATCACCTAAACATGTACGAGGTGAAAGTACTGTACCTTAGTTACTGCGACTTTGTACTCGTTTTTCACAGCAACTTGCTAATTTTAAAAATATGATAATAAATTCGAAAGAGTATAGCAAGGTAACATACAGTGTAGATTTCAAGTTTCGAAAACCATTCCTGGTATTTGCAATTTTAACGAGTACATTCACAGTAGATGTGAAAAGTCAATTACCCCGTAATTTTCCGCGTATTTTCTCCAAAGAAAACAAGACCGTGGAAAAACCCTGCATTTATTTAAATTAATTTTAACCGTATACGGCATTATTTCGATAAACTTTCCAGTTAATCGAAATAATATGCAATTGCAAATTAAGTATCATTTAAATCGTAAATTATTTTTAGAAATTGCAGCATCGCAGATTAGTATCGCATGAACAAAAGATTAAACTATGAAATTGATAAGCGAGGTGAAATAAAATTATTCATCATCGGAATGCTAAGGGAAATTAGGATCAAGGTGACCCACCTGTTCAATCTATGGTATGCAAATGAGCGAGGGAAAGAAATGCGAGGGCTGATCACAGTACAGTTTATTTACGGTCTGATGACCATAGGAGTTTCGATTGACAATTTGTCATTCCTAGGACAGTTCCTACTTTTTTAAGGGATCATCCATAAATGACGTTAGGCACCCAAATCTAGAAGTACGGCTATTTCCCGTACATGTTCTAAACGTTAATTATGCAAATGCACCGACTTATCGCACGATGAGCTTCGGGAATTTCCAACTTCAACATTGCGAGAGAAACGTACATGTCAAAGGGTGCCTTTTTAAATCCCAGCGCCATCTATGATCAGGGGATCCCGCGACAGAACGATGCCCAGAAGCAACGCAACAACGTTATAGATGCCAGCGCCATCTCTAAACACAGTTTTGCAATGTCCCCATTGCTTTGAAGGAATAGGGAAATGAACATAAAACGAAGTAATTTCCAGTTGTTTGTACAAATTGCCAAAAAAAGACCTAAGTCATCTTCCGATACACTATTTACATTTTTAAAACTTGTCCCAAACGAGGTACAGGTATTACTTTGTTCAGCATTTTATTACCGCGTCATTTTTGTATTGATTCGGAAACGTGACAGTTCTGAAATAATTTTTAAATTTGGCAAGTAAACTTTTTAGGGTGTTGGATGTGCTTAATGTGTGTCAACATTGAATCGATTCCCCTTCACCTGGTTCGTTCCTCAAATTGCCATCGCATGTCGCAATATTGCGTTTGATTTTTGTACTTACTCAAGCGGAAAGGAGGCTTAAACTATCAATAAATTTCGGCGTGACCCACTGGCCCATTGGACTATCTTTACGACGGCGTTGGAATGTTCAATTTCTGCCGATTCGTCTCTTCATCAACACACAATGCTTCATTGTGACGTTCCTCTTTTACTCTCCGTAAACGAAAAAACAAAGGGAAAATCAATTCATCGAAACGACCTCCGCCTTCAGGGTCGGGGTCACGTGCAACTGCTCACGAACAACCCAGCGCCCTCTGCCGGATACCAGAAACGAGATCGACCTCTGACCTCGGTCAATCTGCTCACCAGTGGCTTTGTCACCCTATTTGGTCTTCCCCAGTGGCGCAATTGGTTAGCGCACGGTACTTATATAGCAGTATGGCGTGCGGGTTATGCCGGGGTTGTGGGTTCGAGCCCCACCTGGGGAACGTTTTTTTTTATAAAAATGTAAAACCGATGTAAGTTCGAAACATTTCGTATGGACATTTCACGCGGAAATGATAAGTTATAAAAACGCAATTTTAATAGATTTTCATTAAATTATTACGACAAAACGTTGCTCGTTGTCCCCAGTGGCGCAATTGGTTAGCGCACGGTACTTATATAGCAGTATGACGTGCGGGTTATGCCGGGGTTGTGGGTTCGAGCCCCACCTGGGGAATGTTTTTTTTATAAAAATTTAAAACCGATGTAAGTTCGAAACATTTCGTATGGACATTTCACACGAAAATGACACGTTATAAAAACGCGTTTTTAATCTATTTCGTCGAAACGTAAGGCATTTGTGAAGTCACGTGTGCAATTTGATTAAAAAAATCCCGTTTTCAAACCAATTCTTTTTGCACTCCTCACTTTACGGCTGCTAAACGTGCTATAAGCAAAGCTTTTGTCTGAGTACCCCAATGGAAATTTGCATACTTATACTCACATGAGGCTTTCTGTACTCATAATTTGTGGTTCGATGTAAATTATCGCTAAGAAAAATAAACACAAATTAATAAAATCATTTAAGATAAACTATCTCGTCAGAAACAAGTTGTCCAGGCAATTTAAAGGCAGTTCACGTGCGAGTTATGCCGGGGTTGTGGGTTCGAACCCCACCTGGGGAATTGATTTTTCTACCATAAAAACCTCTTCTCATTGACTCACTGGCTACCGAGAAATGACAATGAGAACATGGCTCGAAATTAAAACCCTGTTTTCTAACAATGTTCCCTTTAATCCATCAACGAAAGTAACAACTCTTGAATTTCTCTTCAGGAATCCCGATGCGGCTACGGCATCATCATCATGGCCATTTACTGGATGACGGAGGCGCTTCCCCTTCCGGTCACTTCGCTGCTGCCCGTGGTCATTTTCCCTTTATTTGGGATAATGAGCACCGATCAAGCCTGCAAACAATACCTTAAGGTAAATTACCCGCTGGAGCCTAATTCGTGTGACGGCCGTAATTAATCGCGAGTCTGACCCACTCGCCCACCCCCTTTCTTTTCCAATTAACTTCGTATGCAAATGAGGCGAGAAAAAATCGACCAGACTCCCTAATTTCAAGCCTGTTAGAAACGCGTTCGATGAACCTTTCAATTAAAAAAAATTAAGGGAAAAAAAATGTCATCCTTCTCGAGTAATGGGGGTGAGACACACTCGCGTCAAATCGAAAGTAGAGGACCTACTTTAGTATGCCCAGAAAAAAAAATAAGAAAAAAATAACCTCTATAAAAAAATCTAACAAGGAAGCAGAAAATAGACCGTTTCTTATCCTTTTTTGCATACACCACATCGTAAACTAGCGTATAAACGATTCTGTTGCCATCGATGGAAATGAAATTTTATACGAATCCGATTTATCCCCCTAGGAAACAAACATGATGTTTATCGGTGGTCTAATAGTAGCCATCGCGGTGGAAAATTGCGGTTTGCACAAGAGGATCGCCTTAAAAGTGCTGCTGACCATCGGGACTGGACCGAAGAGGTAACTGAGAAACGATGAAAGGAAAATATTCGATAATGTATGAGAATTTCAAAGAATCGAAAGAAAAGTTCGCATGTTTGAACAAAATTTCCCTTCGAAGGAAATAATTAAGTTCAACAGTACAAAATTAAAACACCAGGAAATATATTTTCTCTAAATTAAAAAAACAAACAAAAATATTGGGAAAAGAAAAGAAATTCGCGGAACATCGTAGAAACGAAACTCAACAGGAACGAAATTTAAGAATTCACAGCTTTTTGTTGAAAATAATTGAGTGGAAAATGTCAGAGAAACTAAAAGACAACAAGAATTGAAGAAATGAAAAGAAAATTGGGAGAAAAATCGCCTACAAACAGAAAAAAAGCTAAAGATTCGAAAAAACAAGAAAATTAAAAAGCCATTTTTTCGCAGGCTGATGTTGGGTTTTATGTTGGTCACCATGTTTCTGTCCATGTGGATCAGCAACACGGCGACGACGGCCATGATGATGCCCATCGTGGAGGCGGTGCTGGACGAACTGTTCAAAGCCGGAGGAGACGGAAGTTCGGACGACGAAGAGATCAACACGGTCGTACACTCGGACAACAACAAACAAAAGGGCAAGTATAGATCATGCAGCGCCATCTGCGGTGGCCCCGAGAAATTCTGTCAACGTCTCTCCTCACTTTTTGCAGGGATGTACAACGTGCCCACTTGCGCCACCACCCTCTACGACAGCAAAGAGGACATCAACAACACCGACTGCAACGTCAACAACATACCCATCGAAAACGAATGGTGAGTGTAGGCTCTGGTCAGTATATTGTATAGGCCCTATACGGAAGCCCATACGACAATGGTAGAGTCAACCAATTTGTAAAATTTAAAAAAAGTTGACCCTTTTCATTTTTCCACCCTCGCAGGAACTCGAACGGGAAAATCCGTAAGATCTCCGTGGACAGTCGGCGACCGTCGCAGGTGGCGCCAACTCGCGTCCAGTTGAAGGACGCGGCCAAAGCGGAGAAGCGCATTTTTCGGACAACGGTCATGCTCAGCGTGGCCTATTCGGCCAACATAGGAGGCACCGGAACCATGACCGGATCGGGACCCAATTTGGTGCTCAAGGGGATGGTTTCCCAGTAAGAGAAATAATTGATGAAATCTAATCATTTCAATACCTCTTCAAGTTTTTGTCTTTAGCGGCATTTTCTTTAAAGCCAGTGGAGTCTTTAGTCTTTAAAGGCTTTTCTTTGTCTGCTAGTGGGCGACCATCTTTGATGTGTACAGGGTGCCCCGATAAAACGCTCTTTTTTCCTTCGTTTACGCAGGATGTACGGCAGCGCCACTGGCCTGAACTTCGCAACTTGGATGCTGTTTGGCGTACCCACCATGCTGCTGTGCATTACTGGTGCTTTCGCCTGGCTCATGTTCCTCTACACGTGCAGAAGGTAACAGTGACATCACCCAACGTCCTTCTGAGCCTCAACATTTTTAAAACTCATTTCGTTTTTTTCGTTCTCAACGCGTTCTCTTTAAATTTCGTGATCAGGCCAAAGATCCACGACAGGGAAGATAACAGCAAGTTCGTGAAGCACATTATCAAGGCGAAATATGACGATTTGGGAAGCATCTCGTAAGTCGCTGGTCGACAGGAGACGAGTCTGAGATCAAACTCAAGTTCAAAGGTGTCACTCTTTAATACACGAAAGAAAATTACGATCGCGTAAAATGTTTATAACGAATTCATTTTCGAGAAATAAATTATATTTGTTTTAAATGAAATGTGATTTTTTAGGAACGGCGTCGTCCACACGATACCAACCATTCTTTAAAAATGCACGTATTTAGCACACACAGTGTGTTCTTGAGATTTATCTCAGACTCCCACTAAGTCTTACGAGGCTTCTAGAATCCGACACAATTAATCCCTGACTCGGGAACTATCCCCTTCGACGCTGTCATTTTATTATTCTTGTCGTTATTTTTATCAGATTTCACGAAGTTGGAGTCCTCATTTTGTTCATCGTGATCGTCCTGCTTTGGTTCTTCCGGGATCCGCAGTTCATCAACGGCTGGGTGCACTTGTTCCCCGGAGCGTAAGTGGGTTTATGAAGGCGATCGCGAATCACGATATATTTTGAAAATGAGTTTTCGGAAGATCTAAAAAGTTGCGTTTGTCCCTCTTTTAAAAACCAACAGGGAAGTTGACGACGCCTCGGCGGCCATTTTGATATGCATCTTCCTGTTCTCCATCCCGGCCACCCTCAACTTCTGGTGCTTTAAGGATCCGTCTACGGATGGCGCCGCCGTGGTCGAGAAACCCGGCCCGTCCCTGCTGGAATGGAACGTCATTCAGAAGAAGATGCCCTGGGGAGTGGTCATCCTGCTGGGCGGCGGTTTCTCCATGGCCGAAGCGTCCAAAGTGCGTTCCGAATTCCGGAGTTTTTCGCCCCTATTTTTGACACTCGCGTCAGCAAATGGTACTATTAACCTTTTCTCATCTTTCGCAGGTTTCCGGTCTGTCACAATGGATGGGTCAGCAACTTCTGCCTTTGAAGGTCCTCCCTCCCGCAGCCATCGCCTTCGTGGTCAGCGTGATGACCGCCGCCATTACGGAAGTGACCAGCAACGTCGCCGCGGCGACGGTCCTCCTACCTGTGTTGGCCAACCTGGTGGGTGCTTCGCGAAAGTCGGCCCGCACCTCTCTCTCGTTCGGTCCTAATAATGATGACATCTTGTTTTCCAGGCCGTTAGCCTTCAAGTCCATCCTCTTTACCTGATGTTCCCGGCCACCATCACGTGCTCGTACGCCTTTATGCTTCCGATCGCCACGCCGCCTAACGCCATCGCCTTCAGTAGCGGACACATGAAGAGCCAAGACATGGTAAGAGCGCCATCTGTGTTTGGAAAGCGCGTTTTCCCTTCGAAACAGTCTTGGCAGTCTAGGCTAGTATTGAGATCAAACCCGAGTACTATGGACACCCCCATAACTCGAAAGTTATCGCACGACGTGAATAAATGGAGTTTTGACACGTTTTGTATTCACGTAAAACGCCATTTCAAATGGCAATGAAAGCTAAGAAAAAATATCAGTGTTGAGTATTAAAAATGAACACGTTCTCACTTTTCAAATTTTGCAGCTCTTTCCCGGACTGATGATGAACATCTTGTGCGTGGGCGTGATCACCCTGACGATAAACACGCTGGGCGTGGCCATCTTCGACCTCAACACGTTTCCGGAATGGGCGCGGGCCACAGCGACAAACTCCACGCTGGCGTTGGCACATTCCTGAAAAAACGCGGCTTAATTCCGAAACGAAAACGCAAATGCCGAAAACCGAAAGGATTAACGAGTTCACGCAACGGGACCAAACGTACCTGTACGTTACCACGCGTATAGAACTGACTATGGGACTCGCGGGATCGGCCGAAGAGAGACCGCTGGTCAACCCTACTTTTTATCCACCTGCATGGTGCCGTCCGAGATGACGGACGCCACCGGGGACACCCTGTATAATGTATTTTTTAAACCTTAACCAATAAGCCGCGTGTATTATTTTTGCATTATCGATATACCTGTACAGATCCGTATTTTTTTAACGGCGCGGCTCTCGGTGTGCACGGTGCGATCCGGATGCCCACGACACTTTATACTCGTTTTTTGACAGAGCGCCTCCTAGAGCGTAAGAGACTGGTCGTTTATACATTGAACGAGAAAAGATTTCTGGGGGGGAAATCGCGTGATGAAATCGTGACATGCTTTTATATGAAAACAAACTTTGAACTATACAATAAAATGATAACGCAGATTCCTATAAAAATCATCGCGAGTCTGTACCTGGTTTTCCTCACAAAAGTTAGGAATTTTGAATAGTGCGTGCGAACCATACGCTACTCAGCGCTTGGGTTTCCAAGCTATAGATAACTTGCATGCACATTGCATTTACATTGTGGGCGTGTTGTGCACAGGGTACATGAATCTGAGAATCGTGGCTCTCATTCTAAAAACTAAGAAAATGCCCCATTAGATTCTATCACTTACCCATGAATAACTATTCATGTACCCCACATCACGACCACAATGTAAATGCATTGTACATGCAAGTTGATATTTTGATGCTGTTTTGTCGCTACAAAACATAGTAACATTATGAAGTACCCCAACATGTCTGATCTAGGAAGAGCCAGCTCGCTTCGTCTGCTTGTAAAACTTATCTATAGAATTTGTTGTGTTCAAACCTAAGAAAGCTTTTCATTTTTTATGTAATAATCCCAGATCACTTTTGGCCGGCAAACGAGCAAAACGTCGAAGCTTTCCCTGTTTGCCTACTATCAGGCGTAAAATATTAAATGGGTTCGTAGTAGCAGCACCGCGAACAATTTTCAAGCAATATTCTGTTATTCAGAAGAAGATTTAATATTTTGTACAAAATATTGAATTTCCGGACAAAGCCAGAAAAGTTGTCAGAAATAATTTACAGACTTTACATCATATACAGTACGTATTTGACAATAAAAACATCTAAAACACTTAAAGTAAGGGCTGAGTGGGAGTTCTTCGTAAGTAGAACTAAAAAAGCCTCGTTGACTGGCCACCGGTCAAAATGATTAATCCACACGTATATCCCACGTGTGTAACTGAGTACACGTATGGATTGAAGAATAATACAACGCTAAAATGCAGTCGTGATTAAGATATTTAAAATTTAAATTTTTATAATCTTGCCGAATTCTGTAAATTTCTTAAAATGTCCTATATTTTCTATTTAAGAACGTGTGAAATATTTCCTGAGATGCCTTATATCATTATTCATAAATAACGAAATTATATTTCACTAGACACTAAAATATACTGTTTTCCTACTTTGCAATTGCTGCAAATGTCTTTGAAAACAGCTTCAGCGTTATTTCGCTATAAGTTTTTAACCTACGCTTCTTAGAGCCCTAAGTTACATTAAGATAAAATATGGTAATAAAATAAATAGATCGTATATAAATTGTACTGCAGTTGTAGTTCAAGCCGGCCACAGTCCATTGCTTGCTGCTTTAACAGCCAACCGACATGTCATGTTTATTTCTGGTCACGCTTTCCAATATCCATAAAACGATGACCACTGTCCCCCTCGTGGCACACAGCCGGTTCGATCGAGTGTTCGGGTGCGCACAATTCACGGGTTTCACATTACTCACTTTGTATTTACACATAATACGAGTCCTGTTCATCATAAATCCGTCGACTTTTCTACGTCCCGTGCCTCGAACTCCTGTTGCTTGGCGAACTCCAGAAACACCTGCTCCAGAGTCGTCTGGCTGAAGCTATATTCTTCGACGCCATATTTGGTTTTAACTAAAAATAAAAAATAAATAGTTTTCAGCGAATACAATTTCTATATTTCCCTTCTCCTTATTTCTTTTAATTTCTTTCAAAAATGTTCTTGAATTAAAATAACTAAGATTTCCCTTTACTTTTCTTTCATGTAGTTATTTTCCAAAACAATCATTAATTTTTCAACTTCAATGATAGTTATAAAGTATTCTCAGCAAGCTTCAATTTTCGAAAAAATAAGTTGATGTTTTTCATTGTTTCCCCTACAATTGCAGTATTTTTGTTTAGTAAAAAATCTAAAAATGGTACTCACTTTCTTCTAATGTGGTGAATATTTCGGCCAACGTTGTGTCGCCCGTCTGCGGTATCTGATATTTCACCCTGTCCTCGAAGCGCTCCTGGACTGTGGCTCCCTTGAACATTCTCTTGATATCTTTGTCCAGATCGTCCAGCATTTCATTTCGCTGCTCTCCGGCCACCACTTTTGCTTCCAGCGTATACCCAGAGCCGTACTTGTTCTTCAGATGTTGCGTCGAACCGATGCACCTTTGGTAGAAAGTGACGAAAAATAATTATGAGTGTGCTGATTTATTTGTGAGACGTTGAACAGAGAATCAAGGTTCCGACTCAAATCCAGTGAACTATTTGGGAGTTAGTGAGATAGCTGAGAAAAATTGAATCGGAAGACTCACTTGAGCTGTCCTTTCACCATGATCCCGACCCGGCTGCACAGGAAGTCGGCTTCCTCCATGGAGTGAGTGGTCAAGATGGCGCCGCGTTCGCCTTGGAAGTTGGCCATGATGGTGTCCCACAAATAGCGCTTAGACTGCGGGTCCATGCCGGTGGACGGCTCGTCGAGAAGAACGATCTTTGGGTCACCCAGCATGCTGATGGCGTAGCTTAGCTTTAAAATTAAATGGGAGCTAGATTTAAGATTCCAAATGGGTCTTGATGCGCAGCGAACAAGGCGAAGGCTCGGTGGCGTTACCTTTCGCTTGGTTCCTCCGGACAGATGCTCCGTACGTTTGTCCGCGTGCTCGGCGATCTGCAACCCGTCCATGAGCGCATTAGTCACCACGGAAATCATTGACCGTTTAACCCCCCTAATGTTGGCGTAGCATTCCAAGTGCTCGCGGACGGTCACCGTCTTCCAAAGAGCGTCGTGCTGCGGGCAATAGCCAATGTTACGGATGGCTTTCTTCAGATCGGTCGCCATGTTGTAGCCCGCGACGGTCACCTAAGCAATCACGTTTTAAGAACAGCGTTTTGACAAAATATCTCGTCAATGGTAAAAACTTTTGAAAGATGCCGTATGTTTTTTGTAGTTTCATTTCCCAATTGATAAAAAATGGAATAGAAGTTCACTCTTAGAAACAACATAAACACTTTATAATTTAGAAATTGTTTGATGGGAATGCTTACTTTTCCTTTGCTCGGAAACTCGTCCGCCACAATCGTCCTCAGCGCCGTGGTTTTCCCGGCTCCATTCGGCCCCAGTAGTCCGAACACTTCCGCTTTCTCGACGGCGAACGTCAGGTTCCGCACGGCCACCTTGACCCCTGAAGGTGACTTCTTTTTCTTCTTTTTTTTCAAGCAGTTTTTCAAAGGCGAGGTTTTCTTGGTTGTGAATTCCTTGCGCAACCCATGCATCACCACTACGGAGGTCTACGTGAAAAAAAAACTTGCTAAGCAATTTGTGGACTTAAATCGTGCAAGTAAATCGAGCCAGAAATGTCTCTCGCTCACCCTATTTGCGGCAGTGACGTCTCCCAGATGCTGGACCCTCCTGCGCTCCTCCGTCACGTCTTCGTCTTCGTTTTCTGGAATGTCGTTGTTGTCTTGGAGAGGATCGTAGCCGGTGGTTTCAGAGCGTTTTGGTCGGCAAACGTCCAGTATTTCTGACCACTGACCGTTGCCACTCCGGAAGTCTAGTACCCACAAAAGTCCGAGGTAAACCAGGGCCTGGATGGGCAGCTAAATGTCAAGAAAATGCTTACTGAAGGTTTGAATTTAATCAACAGAGAATTTAAAACCTGATTAAAAAAGAATTTAAACAATAAAATTAAGCAAACTAAAAATGGATTTTACAAGTTTTAAGAATCTAAAAAAAATCATTTTATTTAAAAATCTGCATCACTTGTAGCATAATTCAACCTATACCGGCACACTAGAACTACCAAAAACCTTTAAAAACTGGCAAATAAATCTATTGTACAATAGCACAGCTGCTGTCGGTATTTGTAGCCTACTTACAGCAACTAAAGTGACGATGACCTCCTCGGTGAAATAATCGGTGCCTGATAGTTCGTCTCCTGTCCACTGGCTGGTCGTGTAAACCTGAAGGCAAAAACAAAATTATAAGAAACGACCCTGCAGTGGTCAATGGAAAAGAAAGGAGCCAATTAAGGCGTTCACCTTATCCAGGTAGTAAATGATGGCGTAGGGCGAGTAAACGGGAAGCAAAATGGTGAAAATGTAATGCATCACTTTGGCCGTGTAGCCGTTGTCCGCCACCAGCATATCGGTCAAGCATACGGCCATGTAAGGTGCAAACCCCATCTGCAATGGTAAAGAAAATGGTTAATGCGCAATTAAAAGCTTCTGAGATTCACGAAACTTTAAATTTTCCTGGTTGTTTTATTATAATTATCGAATGAAATTCATCTAAATCTGAAAGATAACGTGAAAAAAATTCCTATGTGCGAGACACCCAAATTGAATTTTTTCCGTAGTTAAAAACAACATGTTTTTCAGAAATATTCATTACTTATGTCAGGAGTTGAGTTTTAAAATTGTATCCATGGTTCGCAATTTTAATGCTTCCGTCACTTACTATCATGAAGCAGATGGGCAAGAAGCTCTGTGCGGTCTCGTACTTCTTGAAGCCGAAGCTGAGGCAGTAGCCGAAGAACAGGCTAGAGATCATGTAGAGTATGTAGCCGAGGACGAGGATGCCCAAGGAAGCACCATCTTTGAACGGATCCACCTGGAAGGCCTCGATGATGACGATGGTGGCCACAAGAGCAATAGCAAACAGCACGAAGTTGCCGCAGAACTTGGAAAACCAATAGACGGTGAAGGGCAGGCCGCTAACTTGCAGCTGGTGCTTCACTTTGGTCTGAAAAATCGAATCAGGAGGGGAAGGGGGAACTATTTTACAAAGGGTCCAATAGCTAAGCAGGGATCATTCAAAACAAGGCCTTCCGGAAAATGACGTAGACACATACCTCCCGATCTTCCACCGCGTCCGCGCTGTATATGGCGGTCATCATGGTGTAAGCGAAACCGATCATGAGCACTGCTCCCATGGTACTCCCGGAAAAAGAGACAGGAACTGTGTGTCGAGGAAGGGGTTGCGAAAACACGTCAATGGTGACGTAGGATTCGGGGTTGCCATCACTCACGATACCCATGAGGGCGTTGCTCAGCATGTTCATGAGGACGGGCAGCGAGTGCTGCGCCGTGTCATTGTACGCTGCTTCGAGTGACAGTTGGTGCTGAAAGTTATATGAAAACGATAAGACGAATAATAAAACAAGGGGGTTTGCGCAGTTCTCTACGAAAGCTTCTAGTGCTCACCAAAGTGGCATCAAATTTGGTGATGTTCAAGTAGAAGGTGTGAGGAGGGACATCCAATAATGCGCTGAAGTTGTTGGAAAAATTAGCACAGGCGATGCCCAGGCTGTTAAACTGATCAAGGAGGGGATCCAAATTGGCACCTACAACGAGGTACATTAATAAGGAAAGTGTTATTAGTCAAATTAAATATTCTTCAATGGGAAAATAGCTTTTGCAGACATATGCGACTTTAAAACTAAACTATTATTAGAAATAGTATTCTAACGATCATGTGATTTCCACGTAATGTATATTCATTTATCCATTCGTGAAAAAAGGATAAAATATAAAACAAAATTGTGCAATCAACCTCTGTGCTACCCCGTGAATTTACTCACCATTTGTGTCGTTCGTGTACAAGACGTTGTAGTTGGGGTACATAGTGTAACCGAGTCTCACGGGATCACCGTGTTCTTCTTCAGTGGTGTCGATGGTCATCAGGTAAAAGGTGATCACGAGAAGGATGATCGGTACGACGACGGTACTAACGATTTGTCTGGGAAGACGCAACACAGCCAACATGTTCAGCTTCATCATGTAGAGGAAGGCTTGTAGCCAATTGTACTTGATCTGAATACCGTCCAGGGCACGTGCTGTGGCGAATTCTTCTCCGTCGCTGCTCTGCGGGCGATGAGTACCATTGCCATTGATCAAGGAGAATGAAGCGCGGGCTTGTTCGGCATCATCTTCGCCCAGTTTCAAGAAAACCTAGAAACCGAGGAATACTTGTTGGAGTGACACAAATTTAGACGGTTTCGCGCGGGGAACTTTTTTGATTTTAGCAATAAACACCTCTTCCAGAGTAGTCATGGAGATCCCGTAACTCTTAAGCCCTACGTCAGCATTTGGTCCCTTCTTCAGTACAGCTTCGTCCAGGGCTGCGAGCAGAACTGGAAACTTGCTAACTTGGTCGAAGGGGAGCCGGTAGGCCAACTCTGATGCATTGCCACGGACCTTCTTACCCTCTTCGATGTGTCCGTGGATCAAGTCTGAGATTGCCTTCTCGTCGAAGTGGTTTTCCACCACCATGGTCAAGTGGTATCCCAGGCCAAACTTGTTCTTCAGAAACAAGGACGAGCCCACGCACTTAACTTTCCCATGAGAAACGATTGCTTTGCGATCTGAAAAACGGCGAGAGAACAGGTAAAAGAAGTCGAATTTATCATCGACGCGATTTACACGAACTTAGGATTCTTTTGTGACAACAACCTGCTAGAATATCGGCTTCGTCCATGAAATGTGTGGTGAGGATGATGAGCCGACCTTTCTTGTTGTTCTGAAGGAGATTCCACAGGTGGCGACGAGAGTACGGATCAACTCCACTAGTCGGTTCGTCTAGAATTACGATCTACGGAATTTTGAAACCAGAGAATGAACTGACTTTCCACAATTTAGCGATATTTAATTTTGGTAGTGATTTTTCCCAGGCTTTTCTACCTTAGGATCCCCGATGAGCGCGATTCCGATGGACAGCTTCCTCTTTTGGCCACCACTTATTTTTCCAGCAGGGGCGTCCTTTCTGTCGACAAGATCGATATCTTGTAAGATGTCTTCCACCTGCAAGAAATTGTCCAAAACAGAAAACTTAACTATAAAGTTTAACATATCTCCGAAAATGAGGGGATTCTTTTTGGTTCTTCTTGATTCTCGATGACAGAGCAACAGCTGAGTAGTTCGAAGATGCGATGTAACGGGATACATATATATATACCGGGTGATTCATAAGTCCATCACCAGCCAATTTTTTTCTTAACCATTAGAGATATGAAAAATCTGCTTGTGTCATTAGATAGGTTGTCATGGGTGCTCTATCCATTGATAGTATTAACTTTTACCTAACACCATTTTTTCAACGAAATTGA
>JAQGBX010001467.1:0-24752 GCA_034698745.1 Megaphyllum sjaelandicum | reverse complement strand
TGCAATAGTGCCGATTTAACAGACTTATGCCTCACCTTGTAGTTACACCCGGTGTACACTTTTTGGCCCAATCAAATAAACAGACAAAGATAAAGCAGGTTTTATTTAAACAACAATAATTGACAGATAAATCGACTGTGAAATTACATTTGACAAACTATTACCAATTTATAAGGTTCTAAAGAAGTTATTGTATTATGATTTTTTTCACTCTTTTTAAGTTCAGGCACCATTGCGATATATTGGTGTCAAACTATACCTTGGACGCGCGCTTTTATTTATTTAATACGTTTTTTTCATTTTATTATAGTATATCTTACTTTTTATACCATAATTATGCGTCACAAAATTTCAAAACTTGTAACTAATGGTTTTTATATGGATTTATTTATAATAATTTATCTGCTATATATTTTTTAAGTTCTTTCAACCTAATCCGTCATGGTAACACTGCTAAGCGGCCATTTTGCCGAGAAAATTCGAAACATAAACTCGTGATTTTCGCAAGTACCGTATCATATTCTGGCTTATATCTCATATTTTTCGTTTCGTGAAATTAGATAAATTCAACGGGTTTCTATCGGATGCTCCGCTGCTTCGTGGAAACCCCAAATCATTCATTTTCCTTAGTTAAAACCACACGTAAGTTAGTTATCCATGCATGGTGACCACTATTTGATCATCTCCATATTTCCGATATTTTATCAAAACTTATGAGCATATATTCATGCTTTTTTTATACTCAATGTCATTTAAATTACGTTTGATGTTTCCGACACATTTTTATTTCATTGCCTGAAACTTATTTGTAAATGTTTCAGATGGATTCCCCAGTGGAACGCGAGGAGTATCGCAGTCGGCACTTGAGAGGAACTGTTTCTGAGCGATTCCAGAAATGTAAGTTTATTGTTATTTATCACAAATATTGCTTTTTCCGAAAATGTATTCGTTTTTGGGATGCTTCATATTTTAATTCGCTTTTTGGCATGCTTAATCAACTACAGTACCATTAACAGTTTTGTTTGTATCTTGTAACTTCTATCTTACAGCAATACAGGTCTTGAATGATCTCGGTACAGCTGCAAACAGCTCGATGAGAACAGCGAAGACCCCACGCAGTGCACATGCTTCATGTAGGAGGCATATTTAGCTTGGTCTGATATCAGCGCCATTAATATATCATTGTCAAAATGTGTTAATTTATTTTTAATTAATTCAAGATAATCCACAATACGTCAAGCATGCAGAGTTTGACATCTCTGCCTACATTCAAAATGCGGATCTTGAAGCCTCCACACTGAATAACTCTATTTTTGTAATTATAGCTTCCTATGCACCTTGCAATGAGGCAAATTTTGAGTGCAGCACATGCATCTTAAGATTCTTGCATTCTTATTTCAGAGTGTGGGTTCCAGCAACTTGTCTTCCACGAATCTTGGACGTGCATCAGCTGATGAGGTAGGTTCATCAACATCTGCTTTAGCAGTTCATTCCGGGTTATTTCGCCATCTCGAAATACAACACCAAACAGATTACCTGTTATGTGTGAAAATAATTGGCATAGCGATGGGGTAGCGCCCATCGCTGAAATTCTGAAGAATCCAACATAAAATCAATTTTCTCTTTTTCAAACCAAGATTTTAGTCCACTTAATTATTATGGATGGATTTCTCATATGCCTATCCACATTCTACATAATATGCTGGAATCTTCAGAATTACGACAATAACCGAGCAAGGTGGCTGAGTGGTTAGCATTCTCGCCTCACATTTGATAGTAACGGGTTCGATTCCCGTGTCGGCTATCCTTGATTGTGGTTTTTCAGGGTTTCCCACAATCCCTCCAGGCGAATGCTGGGATAGTTCCTAAAATAAATCAGCCATGACTGTCTTCCTTTCCCATCCCATCCTTCTCGAATACTGGAAATGTAATTTCATTCTGATGTTGGGATCCATCATGACCAAACGGCTTAGTATGACTTCCCCCCCTTCCCCCCTGCCAAATGGTGTACTATGTAGTGACTGTAGGGTAAAGAATTGAATTGAACATAATTTAGTGGTGTGTCAGTTTTTAATTTACAAGTTCAAATGTTTTAGGCTAATTAACCACCCAATTCTTATGAATAATTATTTGTAATTTCAGACATGTTTCTTAAAGGATAACACCATTGTCATTAATCCTGATTATACTATGATAACTTCTGGTTTCCTGGAAGAGGCCAATCCAGGCAATGCGGGTGAGTGGTACTTATCCAAAACTGATAAATAGTTTCTCCATATAGTTAATTTGTCTTGCTTGAGTCATTTTAGGGAATTATATATTTTTTTTTTTATTTTTTAGCTACCCAAGGAATTTATGACAGCTTTTTGGATTCACTGGAAGTTAATTCTAGTGAGAATCAGATCTTCGATCTGTTGAAAGCTTACACGGACGTTTGCCTGGACAGCGTGGCAAAACTTAATTCTTTGCTCGTAAAATTGCCTGTTGGTCAGCAGAAGTAAGTAGACATTTTTATAGCAACACGCTGTCGTTTTTTTTATAGCGAAATCGTAAGAATTTTCCAAAAACTTTTTCCTATGTGAGCCTAGTTTGGAATATCCAATTTATTGCTGAGAAAGAAAGTTTCAGTTATATTATTAAGGCTGATTAAACATTTTCTTTCCTTTTTTTGTAAGGTTTACCCGAACGGTCAACCACAAACTCTTCCTGCAAATTGAAGCAAACACATGGGAAATCATTCGCAGCCTCTTCAGCGACAGGCTTTTGAAAGAGGCAAATCCTGAGGATTCTGCTCTTGCTGCTGCTGCGGCTGCAGTAAGTTTTGACTTAGTGATCAATATGATTTTAGTTTTGATCCAAGGAGGCTGCACAAGGAAGGGCCATCCTGCATTAAATCCACTTCAAGAATTTGTTATACCATATACCAAAATTTCAGTGAATCATATATTTTTAAAACTGGACTCAATGTTTGACGTAACACATCTGTTTTGCATTATTGTATAGTAATTTTTAATCTATTTTTACTTAGGGAGGAAAATTAAGTGCTAAGCAAGTGGTTGAGGAGCTCTATGAACGAGACTCAGCAGTGAGGCAGAGTCAGGTATGCAATTCAAACACGTATATACTCGGAATCTTAATACCTTGTTTTAATGCAGATTTTAAAATAAGTGGTATTTTTTGAGGAAATCATGATGAATATTAGAATTTGAACTTTTGAGACCGACGATTTGTTTTAAATCCAGTCATTTAATTAAAACGCTAGCGCCAGACAGTGTAGCAGTTAATGCACTTGCCTTTTGATCTTAAGATGTGAGGCTAAACATGTTTCAGCAATACAGTCAAAAATCATATAAAAGGAATTTAAATATTTTAGTTTTTTATCCAAAATTGTATTCAGTCTATCTGCACTGTGTCTTATTTTTTAGCTGGTTGTGAATTGGTTGGAGGCAATTGCCCAGCAGGAACTTGAAAGTTCCCCACAAGGCCGCTTCGAGGAATTCACCGATAAATGCATCGCATGGTAAGTTTCGTGCTTGGTGATTATCCTTATGTTGAAAATGTTTGGGAAGGCATTTTCCATCCATTTGCCGCTACAATTTCGAGGGGGCAAGAAAAATCATTGCGGTCACATGTTTATATTATCACTTGTGTTTTCCATCTTCCATCATTTATTTTGTCAGGGAGGACACTTTGAACACATTGAAACGGCGCAGCCGCATTGGTCGACTGGATTCAGGTCGTCCCCTAGTGGATGAACTTGACCCAGATGCACCAATTCGCCAGGGACAGCCCCTCACAGATCTGGACAAGGTGGGTTACTGATTCTTACTAACAAGTATTTGATGGCATATTTTTTAATTAAATGGCTGCATGCTCCAAGCCGTGCCTTCATTACTTGTGTAATGTGAAAAAGAGCCATTAGTTTTTCTTAACGTACAACTTCAGAAAGAATTCAAGAATGCAGTTTTTTATTGAAATGTGTAACAGTACCTTGTTTCTTATAGGACGATGAAGCAAAATTCCTGAAGTATTTGTTTTATTACATCCGTAGTGGACAAATCGATAAGGTAAGACCACCTTTTCAAAATACTTTATCATACTTGTATTAAGAAAAAGTGATCGAGCTGGCTGTCTGAGTGGTGATGTGTTGCATCTTGCCTTTGAAGATGTTATTATTGTTTATGTAGTTATTTCTGACCAAAGCATCCGTGATTGTTCAATTCTTTTGTTTTTCACCCTGACTCCCTTAAGGCCATCAATGATCTAAGTTGAATAAATAATATATTAATAAATATTTGAATTTCTAGGCCGAGCAACTATGCGAACATTGCGGTCAATATTGGAGGGCAGCGACCCTCGAAGGGTGGAAGCTGCACCATGATCCAAACTATGTTGGCTTGAAAGATGGCAGCAAGCCTAGCCCTGTCGAGGGCAATAAGAATAGGCATATCTGGAAACAGGCATGCTGGGAATTGTCTGACCAGGTAAATTCCTCATATGAATTGCAATTGAATCTTGTGAAAATTATTTGACTCGTCAAATTTCTCGATCAGTTGTAGATTTCATTGTTCCTTGCATTTTCAGGAAGTGTTTAGTCCTTACGAGCGTGCTATTTACGCCTCCCTCAGTGGTCACTTAAAGGTAATTTTGCCGGTATGTACATCTTGGGAGGATTACTTGTGGGCATATTTTCGGACAATGATCGAAGCCAAGGTGGAGTTGGAGCTGCAAAGCAAATTTATCCTCTCCCAAGGATCCACGGATTTGCCAATGGAGCACGAGCAGACGTAAGTTGGTTCTGACTTATTTAGTATTATTTTTCAGAATTTGATAACATTTTTTAATTCTGCATTGTTATTGATGATTGACCTTATACTACTCTATTTTGTAGCCTGACTCAAGAAGCTGTTTTCCAGGAACTGGGAGCTTCAAGCATGGGCTCCATACAAAAAGAAAGCAAGCAACCATTCCACGTCATTCAGAAATACATTATCCTCGATGACATCGAAGGTAGGTTTAGTGAGATATACGACACATTAAAATTTGATGTCATTTGGAAAAAAGTAGAAAAATTCATCTTAGAGTTGTTTTGCTTAATTTCATTTCGGATTTTATTTCATGTAAAGGTTTGATTGAAGAAATGCATGAGCTGGCTCAAACACATGCAAGCAACATGCCTCATTTGTTACGCTTTGCGGCACATTTGGTCCTGTTCCTGAGGGCCTATGGGCGAAGCTCTAAGGAGGAGCTATGCATTTCGATCTTAGAAAAATATGTCCATGTAAGTCGGTGAGCATGGTTTATGATCGCAGCAAGATCGCAGCAAATATTTCTGATTCTACCTCATTGGAACATGCTATGCTAAGGAATGTTATTTTTACAGTTCCTTGTTAAGGAGAAAAAAATAAAGCTGGTAGCGGCATACACGGCAGCACTTCCGCAAAGCCACCAAGTGACAACCTATGCCAGCTTCTTAGAAGGTAAGAAAGAAATCTGTTCTCACCAATTTGCTTCATGAATGGCATTAATCACCATTGTCATTTCTTCAGGGATCAGCAAGGAGGAAGAACGACGTCTTTGTCTGCAACTGGCCGAGAAAGCTGGCTTGGATGTGCCGCTAATCACCAAAACTGTTGTGGAAAACATCCGTGGTAAGCCTGATCCGCAACAACCAGAGCAAACAGCTTCCGACCTTCAGGCTCCAACCACTCAGATGGATCAGGAGAAAATCAACGCCATCGATTGGCTAATCTTCGACCAGTCGCAGAGGTCAGAGGCCATGCGGCAAGCAAATGCTCTCATGAGGGTTTTTTTGGGTAAGCAGCATAAGATGACAAGACACTCATTTCTTACTCTTTAACTGTTATGAATCATTTCATCCGATGTATCAGTAAGTGAATAAGCATCATAATAATTTGGATTTTACATTTCTTTGTAGCATGTGGCAAGTTAGGAGCAGCACAAGCAGTTTTCACCAAAATCCCTCCAGATTCCATTGACCATGTGTTGAGGAAATGGAGAGGAAAGGTCGGTCGCAAAACCCACCATTTTTTTTATTAATTTTGCTACGCAATTTTAACTTTCCTTTGGCTTTCCAGACAGGCCACTTGGAGATGTCGGCAGCTGACAACAATGTCACTCGCGAGTACCTTTGCATCCAAAGTTATCTGGTAAGCAGCAAAAATATTTGAAGCAGCATATGTTCTTAATATTGGGATATATTATTTTTAATAAAAAAAAATTTGAAACGAGAAAATAAAATTGGCAAAATTGCACATACGAGCATTCATTATCGAACAAACTGGTTTGCTTAATATTAATTTGGTAACTTGTGGCTATGAGTTTTGAATGTTATGAATTTCAAGTTAGGAATAACTGTGCATCCAGAAAGGACATTAAATATTGAAAAGTTACAGTTGTCCTAATTAAACTTCTTTTTCTAACTTTTAGCAAGCACATGATGCGTTCAACGATTGGTTTGAGCATCTGCACCACTACAAGCCAGAGTGCCCCGAGCTGCGACCTCACGCCACGTTTTCCGAGCGTGTGGCGCATGAGCATAAGCAGAAGCAGTACGAGGCAGACCTAGACAGATGGCGCCACACGCTGGACCTTCAAACAAAGGTACTCATGGTTGATGCATTTAGTTTAAACGTCTCTTCCGATGTTATAACCAGGGACAGTATGATCGGAAATATTACCATATGAGCTAGAATTGCAGAACCGTTTGCGAAAACACACGGTTAGGGCATTGGGTCTGAAAGTGACAAAAGCAGAAATTTTGTTTACCGCAAAGTACCCGAAAATGCCTCACTTAGCCTGTCCTCAATTTCACAGGGTTACGGTTTTCCCAATAAAATATCATTCTAAATGCTGACATTGTGTTTTAATCTTTTTGCTCATTACAATTTTTGATCAGCTATTTAGAATTGAGCAATTATCATTCAGTTCCTCATTTCGAATTGTTTCTTGTCATTTTGCCACGAATTTGTTGAACATGCGTAAATTTACTCAAAGTTGAAATGTTTTCCCGCTCTGCCTAGACCACCATCGGCAAAATGTACAACGTGCTATTGTTCATTGACGGAGGTTGGTTGGTAGATCAGCACGAGGAGGATCCGGTGGACGAGCAGCGGCAGCTGCAGATGCAGAGGCTACGACAACTGTGCCTACCCCAAACAGCGTTTTTCATCCACTCCATCCTGCATGCCACTGGCCAGTATCGAGAGTGCTTTCAGTTGGCCAACGTCATTGCTTCTGAACAGCACAAGCTTTACAAGGTTGGTCTCTTGCTTTGGATATTTTGGTAGAATTCTATCTCTTAGAACGTATATGGACGTTTTCCCCGACTCATGCATTCCATTTTGAATTAGGTGTTCAACAAACAAGAGCTTCAGCGATTCCTCGGGAAACTTCGCGAATCCTCCATCGCTCTACTTGATGCGAAAATGGACCCATTTGGCTATCCAGATAATAGAACTATAACCAAAGCGTGAAACTGGTAAGGGAAACGTTTTTCATTATTTTTGCTAAGTTTGATACAAGTTTATCACGAACCGTGGCGCAAAATAGATTAAAATCTTGCACATGGTTCCGACGTAATCGCAAAACTTTTGACTTTCTTAAAGACTAGTCGAGTTTTTTAAGTCTTTAAACTTATATGGTAGAAAAATGATATTTCCCTCCAAAAATGTCCACTTCGTGCAAAGTAGTCTGCTGATTTGAAAACCTATCGTTTATTTTTTTGGTTATTTTCTCCATTACTATTACTGTCACTTTTCAGAGCCACATCTAACCGCCATCGTCCATCATGGTGTGGTGCCAATACTGCACCTAGATGAGAAAGTCTCGTTTTTGAGACTTTATTCATTGTTGGGGTTTTTTTGATTTTACTTCCAAGTACTTTTGTAATTGTAATTAAATTTACGCTTAACGAGCGACTGGCTTTTAAGCTTGACAGTTTTTTATAAAAAAGTTCTCCTGATTTAATGTTTTTTGTGAGCGTGTGCTTTTCTTAACAAACGGTTGTTTGTATAACGTGAAATAAGAAAAATACGGAAAACAATGATATAATTGGAAATGAGAAGATAACCTATTTATTCCCATAAATCAGACAAATTTGTATTTTAATCAAACTAGGATTGGTTTTTGGACAGAATGCCATATTTACATAAAAGTATGAAAAGCTAATCTACATATATTTATCTAACATTGCTCAAGCAATTTATTTTTATAAACAATTTTAACACTATTTTTTTCTATATATACACAGTATATATTATTGATCTATTCGAGTTGTATGCATATTTCTTCTGGATAGGTTTTTACCTCATACAAATCTGACGAAAACAGTAAAAATATTTAACAATTCGATTAAAAATCGGAATGATTTTTACAAATTAAATTCCTCATCTTTAAAAACTGCTTATGTTGAGCTAGAAAAAATTCTTGAATATGGTTAAATTATGTTGAAGCAATTTGGAACAAATGATGTTCAGTCATTTGCAAAAATTCTTGGTTTTTAAATATTTATTTAATTTGGAATAAGTAAAACTAAAAAAGCTTCCTATGTATGTTAGCTGCTCAGATCTTAATTTGCCCTGAAGAGGGCCGGAACCATCCAGCTTTGCTTTTGGCTATTTACTAAGACTTCCATTGATGAGCAGCCCCGATCCGTTTTCAGAGCCGTTTTGCATTTTCTGTCTGGCACTGCTGCCGGAATTATTGGATTCAGTATTATCTTTGTAATTTGTAACACTGGAGCCGTCAGAGTTCTTGCTCTGAAGAGCGTCTTTGGGATTCTCACTATGAGTGTCGACTGCCAACCGACGACGCAGCAGCACATTTTCCAGCTCTGGCGGCGCCTCCTTTTCTGGCATTACTTTGGCTGGGTTCTGTCTAGGATTCAGCCGAAGACTGTACCCGAAGTTGAGTTGCGGTGCTTCAGCAACGCGCCTCGGCTCTCGCATGGAACTGCCTTTCCGCAAAGTTGACTGCAATGAAATCAATACTCAGTATCACTTTTGTGTGACAAGTCATTCTCAGGTTTGATTTGGAGCATGCTTCTGTATCTTCTACGGAGATCGAACTCAAGACAAGTTTGAAGGTGATACACAATAGCGATGTACACTAACATCTCCCACTCAGATTGGAAAAAAAGTTAATGCAACATTCAAAGTCAATGTCAAACCCTTGTCTGGGCAAACTATCTAGACAATGCCACATACTTTAGGTCAATCTCAGATTCGAAAGTATTTCCAAACAAGCTGTGCTGGCCCATATCCCAGCATTCGAAGGTGACAAGGAAAAGTTTGTTTTCAACATATCATCTTTTATCATGCCATGAGAGGCACAGATCCCATCAAAATTCATCCCATTCAATTCATTTTACTGCAGTCAGTACGGATATAGTAGCATTTGGCAGTACCTCTTGACTTTGGAACTTACCAGAACGTTGCGCATTTCCTGGATGCCCTGATGATTATCTTTTCCACTGTCCAGGCTGTCACCGAGCTAAAGTGTAGTTCATTACATTAGAGAACTTGCACATTTGTACCATCGCTGAATGTTATGAAGCGCAATGTGTAAAAATGGCCAGCCAAGCTGATAACTACTGTAAATTCAATGTAGCTGTTTAGAGTGTAGACAAGTCTCACCGTGGGATTTGCCTGAGTTGGTCTCAGCCGGAATGTTCCTTTTTCTATCTTCTCAATGATTTCGTCCATGGCTTTCTTCGTCTTGTCCTCTGCAAGAAAATGGGAAGGTCTTAATAGATGGCACAAATCATTTCATACATTTTACAATAATGGCTTATCTCTGAATTTTTTTTTATGGTAGAGCAAGCAATTTTTCGCTTGACTTAATAGATTTGAAAAGTGTTTTCAATAAATGTTGGAAAAAAGTGATTTATAAAATGATAAAAGCATTTGTGTCACTTTTCCAGATTTCGTAAAAAGATATTTTCAAAGGAAATGCGAGGCTGTTTTAACAAATTTACACATCTATAAAATTTCTTTTTCAGACTAATTCGCGTTTTCGCAGCTATGGTTGGCTGATGTTCCTATTTTGAGTTAATTGCAGAGTTAATTGCAGAGCATGCTCACCATTTGGCACTGCCCCAATTGGCTTCTTGGTTCTTTTCGACAGTCCAATGGCTGACATCAAAGCTCTGAAAAAAATGTCACACCATTTCAAATCCGATCCTATTTCTATTTTTCGGGTTTTCGTTCAAGGATCCGAACAGGATGTCTCTGAGTTAATAACTACCCAAACGGATTCCAAGCTTGTGGTTGTGGCGGAGGTGGTGGTGGCGGCATTGGTGGTGGTGGAGGAGGATTTGCTTTGTTTTGTATTTTCTTCTGCAGATCGGTAACTGTGATATACCAAAATGTTTGCACTTTTCATAGAAAGACCTGGAAACTGATTCGACCCTGCAGAAATGACCTAAATTTACCTTGGTTTTCCAACTGGTTTATTCTCTCGGATTTGCACTTTTCCTTTTCTTCCAATTTATTGCATTCCAAAATGATGCAATCTAGTCTCACCTGAAGCTTTTCGGCAGTTTTCCGAAATTCCTTCTCACTTTCAGCCTGAAAATGTGCGCCAATAAATACATTGTACAAGAAGATAAATCGATCGAATTTCCGAATTTTTCTGAACTAAAAGGCCAAACATGAATGAATCTATAATTCCTATTTGTTCTCTTACCAATTTATCTCGCTCAATCTCTGCTGTCTCGAGAGCCAACGTTAACCTTTCAACTTCCATTAGAGCTTCAAGTAATTTGTGATCTGCTGAAATATTACCCATCAAAATGGCGCTCGTGCGAACGAGGACGTTACGCTCTTTCTGGACCTGTAACGTAGACAAAATGAAAATATTCGTGAAAAAATTCTGATTCTTGCCAAAATGTAACTCTCCAATCTTTACAAAATTACCTACCTCCCTTATTTCGTTCATTGCTTTTTCGGCAATAGTGCATTTTTCCACTAGGTCCTGTCTCATTTGATCATAATCCTCGACCGCCATAACAGATGCTGGAACATGAATTAAAAAATGCTTTGAAAAATTGGAATATTTTAGAGTTCTGGGTGAAAAATTTAAAAAAACCTACCATTTTGCAGTCGCTCCAGCAATTCAGTCTGCTGGACCAATTTTTCTTTCGTCTTGGAATGTTGAATAGATTCCTCGTTCAACTATTAAGAATTTTGAAAAATGTTATTTTGTCTTCCAAACTATTAGACAAGATATTGAATAGGAAATTAAGCTGCTAGGAATATCTATGAAAAAATAAAGACAGCTGAGTTTTCAAGAATTAATCAAAGTCAAGAATTGCCCAAATGTTTGTGAAATCAAAATACATACAGTATACTAGCATTCTTATAATTGATGCGAAAGATCATTCCCTTGAATTTCCAGAAAAGATAACATTACTTCCATTGCACCGACTGCTAACATTATTCTCTCTATTGATTTCAACTTTTTGCCAACTTGGCTTTTGTAATTGTGAAGACAAAATATCTTATTGATTCGAAATTGTTTGAGGATTTTCTAAAAAAAACTTAGATTTCTTGAATATCATCAATAATTTTTTTAAATTGATTAATTTTTTCGACCAATTTATTCAAACCTGTTCTTGGACATTCCTAAGTTGCTCCTTCAGAGTCTGTTCTTCCACGAGCCGCCCCTTCAAATCTGGACGGCAAATATTTTTTGCAACCTTTAAAACGTATGCAATTTGAAAAATTTAACCAAGAAAAAGTTCAAAACAGAAACGTACCGTTTACACAATCGTTCGTATCCTCCTTCTCTACGCTTGGAGATTCACAAGAAAGTTCCTCCAACTGGATCACGATGTTATCAGGGCAAAACTCTTGGAATTTCATCATCATCTTTGCACTTTGCCGTTTTAGCTTTTTGTTTTCATGGTATAACTAATTTCAGCGAGAAAACGAGATGTTACTTGTTGTCAAATTTCGCGTACAAAGCGGATCTCACGTTTGACAGAATATCTTTTTGGGTTTGTAAGCAAGGCATTGCGCCGAATCCTTCAGACCATAAATAAAAACTTGATTATTGACATGGATCTTTCGGAATCTTAGAAGTTGAAGTTACCAAGACGACTTAAGGAACCGCAGCGTGTCTTGAAGATCTCAATAGAGACGAGCAGCAATGTGGAATTTGATGTTATTTCCAGAATCCTCAGGAATCACTTGGCACGGAACTGGATCATGAAGATCAAACCGAAAAATTATGGCGATTAAACTAAATGCTGCAGATTCCCTTGAAGTTATGGAATCCCACTTTTACAAACATTGTGACGAATATTCCAGATTCTCAAGCAGGTCTGGAAAGGTGTGATAATGCATTTTGCAGATTATAGAGGTTGTTGGGACCAAGACTCCCATCTTGGATTCCGCGTAGATAATGAAAAGCCCAATAAAGTGAGGTCTTGTAGAATGGGGCAGGTTTTCCAGAAGAGCTCAAGGAACTGCTGTGAATCTGACTACATACGATTTCTTAGAGTTAGGTGGATCTTGCAGAATTCTGATGTTCCAAGGACTCCAAACTCGCGCATATTTTGCTTCAGAAACAATGCAAGTATTCTGGATTTTCACACGAAAAGTTGACTAAGAAATTAAATTAACCTTAACGAGCGTGAACTAAGGCAATATTTCCCCAGAATGAGGGGGGGGGATCCGCTATCCTATTCTGAAGGAGGATGTTTTCAAAACTTAAATCTTGAAGAATCCATTAGAACTATATACCATAGATTAAACATATCCTCTACACCAACGAGTCACAACAACTATTCACTTTCGACGCTGCGAGCACAACCAGAGATTCCGTCAAACGTTTAATTCTTGGAAGCAATAGAGTCTCAGGATTCTCTTACCTTTGACGCTTGTTGCACCGCAGTGTTGATGACCTGCGTGCTGGCATCGTACTTGCTCTGGAGATCGTCGTATTCCTCCAATGCTTTTTCGGAGGCTAATCCAGAAGGGTGGAAAGGAACGGGATTAGGAATTGGGATCATTAATGGATTTTAGGAGATTAGCGACGAACACTCACCCTGTTGGACTCTGGCCAGCTGTTCGTCTCGGCCCTGCAAGGCGTGGCTAAGGGCTTTGACCTAAAACGAGATGAGCAGTAATTAGTGAAAGGATAGGATCCAGGAATCGGGAAAACCGATCTTATAGTTTTTGAAGGCGTTCGTGAAATAATACAAAAATGTAAGACAACGTGATTCCTTTTCAAACAATCAGATGCATGGGCGCATTAATCCTTTTTTTTAAATGGTCTTTCTTCTAAATATAAGAATATTCTTTAAAATTCCAGGTTAGCAAATAATTGAAATTATTACATTGCTGTTCGAATACGACATATCTTGGCATAAATCTTGCCTTATCTCAAAATGAAAAATGTTGAGTTGTGTCATTTCTGAAGCGTTGGTGCGATTTCTTTTAAAAGTAACCACTTAGATGTGACGTTTAATTATCAAAGACTTATGAAAATGATTTAAAAAAGGAACATAGAAAAAGTATCTACCTTTTCTTCTTTGGCCCGATAGAGTTCCAGAATTTCGGCTACGCCTGGAACGATTTTTAATAATGGAAAACGATAATTTATTGGGCACGTACGGTCAAGATTTTTTGCAAACGATTTTGAAAATGAAAGTTATAACATCAGTTTTGATAACCGAGCCAGCTACACTCGATAATACATGCATTAACCATTACGTATTGCTAATCTTCAAATAGTCTTATCTTATTTATTTTGGGTAAAAGCAATTTTTCATAACAAATACATAAACAGGAAACTAAACTGCGTTTGGCAACGGAGTTATGATACAAATTTTATCACAACCTGTTGCCCTAACAACTAACATTTTGTAATATGTGACGTAAAAATTTATAACTTTAATTTAAAAAAGGCATTTTTCTTGAGAATAGAATTTTCTTCAATTTCAGCAGTTTTGATTTATACGAAATAACAAGGTTTCCAAACAAACTACTGTCTTCAATAAGATATTTTTAACAAGATTCTACAACTGATAAACAATTAGTTTCAAATCTGACTGGCAACGGAGACTGTATTGTTCAAACTTTGATCAAAATTATTCTCAAAACAAGAGTGTGTTGATAAAATCTTTTACCATTGTTTTTTCCTACAATATTTATGGAAATCTTAATTTTCTTACAAGTTGGTTTTTACTCCTCTCAGGCAGATTTTAAATGTCAAGTTTTAGGGATAAAATTAAACATTTTCGACATATGTTTTCTGTAGCTAACGGAAGGAAATATTTAGGAAACACCAATTTCAAAATTTTTATTTTATTTTTTCTCGATGGCGTTTTTTACATGAATTTTTAAATTAAATGTGCGGGAAATTTGAATGTGTGGAATGACATAATCGTTGGTCTATATTATCTCTAGAAAAAAAAGTATGGAAATATTTAATTTTATCTCTAACCAATTCTAGAAAACTTCTATAGAAAATGATCATTGAACCATTCTCTAATAAAGTCAATTACGGATTTTTAGAGATAGTTTAGTTAGTCAAACGTATGACTAAAATGTGATTAAAAAGCTTCTAAAACTTTTTCTTTAGAAAATGTAAAAACAATAATGGAATAAATTTACTTGTTTGCAAAAATCCGCGTTTTTAATACATGTAGTTAGCATTTTTCTATAGATATGGATTAACTTTTTCCGTATTTTTGGACACATGGGGTAATACTTTTGTCGTGCATTGCAATTTGCGTGCACACATCTCTATTGGAACATCCTGCCTTATCTCTTTAAATGGTTTTATCCGGATGTCATTACTATTAACTTTATGATGACGCTACCACTAAAGGCCTAAGTTAATCACTAAAAAAAAGTCGGAAAAATTCTTAAAGAAGCGAGAAAAAGCAAGAATTTCTCGATTGTGACCTACCTTTGCGTTCGGGTTCCTCTTTCTCCTGGCTCGCCTCGGATTCATGTTCAACGTCCATCTTGTTTTCCTTTGAAACTTCTTCGTAAATTCCGATTTGACAGCCGGTTTCGTTCCTCTGCTACACCGCCCACATTGGCCTCCAGTTATCTGTTTGACCTTTACCCTTATCTTTGAGTCAACTTCACGTGATCATTTGGGCGCTGAGAAAGCGCTATCGTGGCGCTGTATCAGTCACATGATTTCGACTCCAGGAATTGCCAACGAATTTTAAAAAAGGGAACTGTACACATTCATTACTAATGCCCATCACCTATTAATGACATTTTTGCTTAGAAACGCGTATCTGTAATGACGGCTTTTCGCAGTCATTCTGCGCATGCGCGTAGTTGCGCAAATTGGAAATACGACTCAGGACCTACTCGGTCGATAGGCCTACTAATAACAGGATTAATATCGCGCGTAATCTGTATATGGATTATTAATGGCGGTGTCCACAATCACGCTCTAGTATTGATGCCAAAATCCGGATTTTCATCAATTACTGGCCATCATTCCACATTTTTTCACCCTACACCACCGTGCCCTACACAATCATTCTTAATTAATGTCACTCTCAGAAGGTCATGGCAGTATTAATGAACGTGTACAGCTCGCTTAATATTTCATCGATTCAAAATGTGTTACATGTACAAATGAAATGATGCTATACATTAATTCCGAACTCAATAATAATATTATTTCCAAATGAAGGCAACGCCATCTATCACGAGTTACGAATTACAATAATGACAATACTTCAGCCACCCATTTCAAATTCATCTGCACTCTACAGTACATCATGTAAATGTACATGTGTAGGCAGGTATATATCACTGGATATTCCCAATTCTAAAAGCTACCGTAAGTTTCGCACCATTATTCGTCCAGTCTTGGAAAGCATGTACATGTAACGTGTAAGTGCGTTACAGAAAAATTTATTGCCGTTAATTAGCGGGATGCTTTGAAATCTGTCATTCGCTTAAATTTTCGTTATACAGCGGAAGTTCCCGCGATTTGCCCGCTTAAAGGGCATGCGACCCCATTTAAATGGACGTACATGTTGATTTTTAAACAACCCTTCGAAACTTTAAATCCGGGCTTTGCAACACGTAAACAAAGCAAAGGTCAAGTTGCTGCTCAGGTCCTAAACGCAATAGCGTGGGAAACCCCGAACATATTCTCCAAACATAAATTCAGCCACGTGATTCCTATCTCGCTTCTGATTGGTTGCCGACGGATCCTAGGTTCCAGCTGGATCGCCAGAAACCACAGCGCAGAAATTATCCACAATCAACTGACCAACGTGTTTGTTCACTTTAAAAAATTTGAATGTCAATTTGTCAAGCTCGGTGCCCAGCAGGTAATTAACCACGATGGACCAGCGCTACGGAAAGATGGACGACGACTATGAGGAAATTGGACCGTCATTAGGCCTCTACCCGCTTAATCGGTCCCTGGAAGAAGAAATGTTAAGGCTTTTTGCTCAACCTGCCAAGTCACGAAACTTCCGAGGTAGGAAAAACTATTTTTCATATTTTTTTTTACCAAACTATGTTTTATCGAAATTCCCTTTTTTTCCCTGAATTTCTTGTTCCGCGTGCAAGGTAATGGTAAATATTTACCTGCGCCAGGAAAAGAAAGGATGGAATTTGTACTTCGAAAGTTTAGTCTGAATTTCGTGATATGAAGAATGGCATTTGTGTAATGTTTTGGCGCTCATGCGCTTTAAATGCGCTTGCTAGGTATATTGAATTTGGGGAGAATGAAGTTTGCACTTTGTCCGAAGAATGTTTGAGTTTGAACAAACATGTTGATTTCGAGATCAGTGAAAGAAATCATGTTTTCTATATCTTATTTCTTATAAAATAGGTACATGAATATTAAACACGTACAATGCTTTAAAGGGGTGTTCTTGGTACTTTGGGTGGTTGAGAAGTTGCGTCTGCCAAGGAGTCGAGGTTATTGTGGTTTTTCAACCAACTAAGTTTCGTATACTAACTACACAAATTAAGCTTCGCACTTCTTTTGAGGGTAAAGCGAACAGTACACGTTCAATAATACTGCCATGACCTCTTCAATGAGTGTCATTGACAATGATCGTGTAGGGTGAAAAATGTGGAATGATGACCAGTAATGATTAAAATCCGGATTTTGGCATCATTACTGGGGCGTCTGGTTGTGGATAACACCATTAGTAATGGCTGCACAGATTGAGCGCATCATTAATTTTGTCATTTGTATTGACCAAGTACATGCAGGTTTCCTGCATCATTAATCTGGTTATGACTATTGGCCTTGTAGGTTTCCGCCATGATAGACAGCTTTTATTTAAATTTCGCGCGCCGCGCATTTCTGACTTACAGTATTTCCAAGTTGTGTCACATCGTGAACGCGCATGCGCAGAGTGATTGCGAAAAATCGTCATTACTGTACAGATACCTGTACTGTGCTGTACACGTTTTTAAGCAAATCATTAGTCAAGTTATTAGACAGATGCTTCGCAAATTGCACTTTAAGCCGTCGTTAAGTCACGTGTCCAATCGACACCCGTAATTAGTTTAAAATTCCTTAAAGGTTATCGCTATTTTCAAACCACAGAATGCCATTCTTTCGCACACGTAACTTTGCGATTGCTAAAGTGCGATCTGTCAACCTTCTGACTACCCCGAATGTGTTATCAGTTTGTACTCATTGCATTCTCTCGTTGGCAATTCGGGATTTTGCATCATAACGGTACTTCTGTGAAATTTAAATATTGCATTTTTCATCTTTATCAATGCAAACCTATCGCAACTAATTAATTTTATGCCAGTGGCCAAGAACGGTCACTACAGGACATCCTCCAAAGTAATAAAGAATCCGGAAAGTAAAAGTGAATGCAATACAGTAGAACCCCGTTTATATGAACTCTCTATTATGTGAACTCATCAGCACGTGACTCCTGCTGACCAGACGGTGCGTTTTTTGGCTGGCGCAGGCCTCGACCTTGGGAAAAGTAATTACAAATTGAATTAAAAAACGCAAAAAAAAAATTTACGAAAACCAACCTAGGGCATGGATGAACCGTGATGTTTTTATAGACTGGTATGATAACACATTCATACTTTTCGATTTTATGAACCACCTCTGGTCCCAATTAGTTCATATAAACGGGATTCTACCGTACAGTGTATATGCATTCAACACGTACGTTATGTTTCGTTTTATAAAAGCTCGGGAAAGGCGACCTAAATTGGTTGGCGGATTATCCGGAAAACTTTATTCCGCGGAGAATCCGTCTATTCTGGATTGTTTTCACATTTCACCTGCTGTAATGCGTATGTGCAATGATGAACCCAATAACGAGTCGTATATTTATTTTTCTTCGCTCTGTCCAGAGATCGCTGAAGATTTCAAGAGAAATGGCGTTGCTAGCGACTACTGGCCGGACGACCGCAGCAGCAGTCCGGACGTGTACTCAGTCCATCGTCGCACCCAAGGGGCCATTGGCGAAACCTCGAACCTCAACAAATCCAGCAGCAGCTGCAGTAGCAATAAGACGTCGTCCACTGCCAAGAAAAAGGGAGAATGTGTATTCTGTCGCAACAATGGCGAAACTCGCATTTTCTACCAGTCGCACGTGGTCAAGGATAAGTTAGGTAAGGTGACTTGTCCGGTCCTGCGCAGCTACCGCTGCCCCACGTGTGGCGCCAGCGGAGACGGTGCTCACACCCTCAAGTACTGCCCCAAGAACAGGAACCGCAACATGGTCCCCAGCGTGATTCTCATCAAGTCCATGAGGACCTGCACGGGCAAGTGGCGTACTCCCGTGCAATTTTGATGACCCTGTCAAGAATATAATCGGGGCCCAAGTTTTTACCTTATTTTAAAAACGCGACTTCTGGAAGGGTTCGCTTTTGGCAGAGATTGCCAAAGTTCTAGCTCCAGAGACGACTACGAGGAGCGGAGCTTGTTACCTTTCTGAAATGCCTAGTTTTTCTGTTGCAAACTGCCTGGAGGAAAAGGGACTTGGAAGTGTTGTCCAGCAATAAGATAGGCCATGGCGTCCAAGAAGTGCTGCCGTATACTATCAAATTCCAGTATATATCGTATTACCAGTCGATTACGTTTTAAAACTGGATTTTATGAAGCCCAGGCTGGGCAGCATTATTTCGGAATAAAAGTTGGAAGTTATGTAAGAAATCAACGAATGAGTTGATTTCGGATTGATCTCGTTCACATTTACAGTTTTCTGTAACTGATTGGTGCTGAATTGTGCGCTTCATATATGATAGCGCATCTTTTTTGCTTTTTTTTAGTTTTTTAAAGTTGAATTACTAGAAAATATGGGCAAATGTGATTTTGACGCAATTGTGAATCAGATTTCACGACAAATTTGATTGGTTTCATTATATTCATAGAATTTCATTATTTCATTTTAAAACTTTAGTCGTGGGAAATGTGCCGAGTTACGACACTTAAACGTGGTTTGTGTGATGATTGTTATCTAGAATCCAGAATGGATTTTCAGTAAAGCAAGTGCGTTGTGAGAAATGCTATTGATCAGCATCGTTCAGGAAACTGCTTTTTAAGTAGTTTTATAATCTCGCGGCGTCCATCTTCATAAAATTATGGTTGCGTTAATATTTTTACTATACTTATGCGCCTTTTTAATTTGTTTTCAACGTTTTTATGAGATTTTAGTCACGATGACATTGTATTTAATTGGTGACTAATTGCCCACTCGCTTATTGTCACGGGATTATCCAGCAGTATTTTTCTGGTATTTTGTCAGCTTATTTTTCAGTGATCATTGACTGTATCAATCAATAATAAAAGAATGAACATACACGTATATTTAAGTTGCAGTCGTTAGTGTTTGTGAAGCATTAATTTTTTGACGTTTCGTGACCTTGCTTTGTTTAAAAACGTCGGCAGTTGGGAGAAATAACTAAATAATAAAACAATCATTAGGAATGGAGGGACGAATGGTTTACGAATGGCAGATTTGGCAGTCATGAAGCCACGTGTGCCTTTGAGGGGTTTTGGTCACAATCGTGTACATCTACAGTATTCATAAATCTATTGCCGTTACAGACTTCCGATAACCAGAAAAAGCAAAATAAGTAATTTTTAAATGACATTGAATTTTGAAAAAAATGTTAGTTATTAGTTGCTGGATGTTAGTTGAATTACGAATAAACTAATAGTTATTTTTTCTGGTTGTATACAGTATGTGGTTGACTAATAAGTTGCTCAACTACTGCCAACTCTGCATGCTTCACAACTGCCAAAAGTGCCATTCGTAACGCTTCAATCTGAGTATATCTACAGTATGGCTAGTGATTCCACTATTATGGAGATCGATCTCATAACCTTTGAATAACTTCTTTAACAGCTTAATCGGAATATACTTTACGAATGAGACTTTTGGCCGTGATGAAATCTGGTATGTCGAGTGTGTAAAATCGATAAGCGAATTGTTTTGAGAAATTGACTATAGGTTATAGCGTTGTTTTTAATAATTTAAATTATTGGCAACGCTTTTGCACGTTTGACTTCAAGTCTAAAAGGGCCATTGCTACTTCTGTCTGAGTATCCTCGTAATATACATGTATATTAGGGTGCCTATATAGACATTAAGCTTTGCGATATTATTTAAGGCGCTCTTTTATACGTTTATCTAATTGTATAATAGATAAAAGAAATATCTATTCTCAACCTTTTGGCTGTATAAATAGGTTGGCTGTATTCACAGAGAACGAAATGGACTAGAGCTCTACTTCGTTGTAATAAATCGTTTCATTGCATAATCTATGGAAAAATAAAGTGATAACGGAAAAAGATCACTCAATTAAAACCATTAAATGGTAGACGCGAAAAATAGCGGTGACGTTTTCAAGATGGCGTCAACGACCGTCACGTGCAATCGATTGATTGGTGGAAATCCCCGCTTGTTGTTTCACCGTGCTGGAATTTGCAAATGGTGGCCGTCGGTATGTTGTTAGTTTGCAAATCGTGGAAGTTTTTTTTCGTTTCATTGCTAAGTTAGCGGACACTTTTACAAACGGTTGATCGAAAATCAACTAAACATATCCGTGTTACGTTTCGTGTAATTCGAGCTGAAAATAAGCGGCAGTCGTCACGACTTATGAGGTAATATTTTGTCTATTAATTAACTTCATGATTGTTGACTTGAAATACATGTACGTGTACGTTTACTGGGTGTTGGTACAGTATTTAAAGATCGTCCTTGTCTGGCTGCAGAACATTGGTTACATCTAAGTTTTTATTTTACGCGACAACATTTTGAATGTGATTTTCCTGACGGTCAATATACATGTAGGCCTCCCCAATGTAGGAATTCATGAAAAATGAAGGGTTACTTCGATCCTGACTGATTACCGTTGAGCAAAAACTAACCTTCTATTTAGAAGAAGGTTGCATTGGAAGCTAGCTAATATACTGTAATTCCATTGTTAATTTCACAATAACACAATGATCCTCAGTATACATTTGATTTGCGAAAAATGCACAAGGCAGTGCAAGTTTATGGCACCATGCAGGTCATTTAATTGGAAGAGCAATTTAAGTTAAACGTGCTAAGTCGGAAACTTGCATTTTATGCAAGTGTTCCACCTTTCATTATTCCTGTATTTAAATATTTTTTGTGTGGTCAAAACGAGAAAATGTAGGCTATTTTTTAAAAATTTTAGATGAAAGGCAGCATCACTAGGGTTTGTAATGAATGCATGAATGTCGTCTGCTCGTGCAACCTATCCATTGCGACTATGTTACCAGTAACAAATTGGCCCAAAGATGAGGTACAGCGACAATTACTAAATCGAGTTGCTTTAGTTTGCTAAATTTTCTAAAACCTTTACTCCACCCCACTTCTGGTAACAGGATTTTAGAAATGAACGGAAGGGACAGAAACGGAAACTTGGCTTGAAATACATTCGCTTTATTATCAGATTAAAATGTTTACATGATAAAATCTGGATCGCGCCTGTATTTCGTACAGGAGGGTCATTTTATGGAAGTTTTGCCACCGAGAACTATGGGGAAGGGGAAGAGAGGGATAAATACAAAATCCTATGATATGCGTTTATTTGTGTCGTTTTGGAGATTAAAAAAATTAACATTTGAGAAAAAATTCACATAAATTTGGGTAAGATGAGCCTCACTTAACATTTTTTTTAATGCGAAAATATTGGGTAATTTTGTACTAAACTGATCTCCTTCAATATACTAAGGGGTAAAACGTACCAAAAAAGATTAACTTTCCATTTAAAATCAACATTTTTTCTTTTTTTCAGAACAAAATGTTCCTGACAATTATTTTTTAATTAAATGCTTTTGGGCATTGGCGTAAAAATACTAAGTAAAACAAATTGAATGCAGCTATAGAAATAATAATTTTGGGCAAAATAACATTTTGTTAAAATGATATGTATTTGTTTTTGGGGGAAAACAATTCTGAGCATGAAAACTGCTTAATCCTATAGGAAAGGGTTTTTTTTTTTTGGCAAATGGCGGTTTGGGGATCGTCATTTCCTGTACGAAATAGCACCTCTCGTAAAAGCACCACCGTACGGGCTGCATCTCATCTTCTCACATTCTATAGCTATTTACAATTGGTTAGTAATTAGTAATACTTAATGAATATAGATTTTTTTACTATGGTATCGTACAACAACATCAGTTCATATATGTTCAAAAAATATACACCAAACCAGTGCACCCTTTCAATTAACGTCCTCTATTTCGCGATTTTCGCCGAAAACAATGAGTAACCGTGACTTTGAACTACTATAAGTGTCGGTCTTAGAAAGTTCGTATCGATGGTCAGTCATTGTCCTCCGGGTCGGTGACCATTCCATCGGGATTGTACGTCACGTATCGCACCGGACAGTCGTCGCCGATGATAAGAGACTGTAAAGTAATAATACTCTGTGAGTAGATTTGTCGTAAAGTGGCTTCAGGTTTTTTTTCTCCCAAAATATTAACGCTGCCAAGGTGGTAAAGCGAATTATTGTATACTTAACGTTACAATGGGAAAGCATTGTGAAGTACCCCGTTACAGTGTACTGTGTACGCAGGAAAATGATTATACTATTTGAAAAATATTACTCTTTCAAAGTCATTGTTTAAAAGAATGCGTAGTTCCTAAATCAGGGTACCCCAAAACCTGGAAAAGTCAGGGAAGAATGGCTTATTTTGAAAAAAGTCAGGGAAATTCAACGTAGTCCTGTTGTTGCATACAAAATTAATGCTTCTACATGGTTAGCTAAGGGCCCATTTTCCGAGTAAAAATTTGGCAAAATTTTCCACGTTTTCAGAGGACAAATTTGCAACATTTTCCACGTTTTCTGAGGACAAGTTTGCAACATTTTCCACGTTTTCAGAGTACAAATTTGCAACGTTTTCCGAGTACATATATTTTTAAATTTTCAAAATTTGTCTATGTTAATTTTCAAAATTGTCATTAGTGAATTTTGCAAAATATGTACATTTTTGACATTGTCATTGGCCAGGAAATTTTTTTTCTAAAACCTGTAAAAGTCAGGGAAGTTGAAAATGAAATTCCTGGGGTAACCCTGTAAATACGCAGCAAAGTTGTTAATGAACTGAACTGTTTGTCATGATTGCCAGAATGTTGCAAATATTCCTTCCCCTAAGCAATATTTAGTTTTAATTATTGGTTTTGTGTTTACATGCAGGTAGTTTTGATTTCGTGACACTTGGACGTGACTATTATTTTCTGTCGGTCTCTTCTTATATAAGTTGTTTTTGATCCTTAAAGCCATTAAAACATAGAAACCTTACCCACAGCTCAAGTTTTGAAGTTTGTATTAAAAGTTTGTAGCCTACCTGTTTTTCTTCTTTCCTTGGCGGGTTCCTGAGGTAGAACATCAAGGGAGCATAACAGAAATTGATAATGGCTATCCCATAGAGCATCCTATAATGAAATCGAAGTAAGCGAATTTCTAGCCTTTTAAGTCAACAAACGTTTAAAAAGACTTTTCGAAATAAGCAATCGAGTAAGCAATTCGTACTACCGTATGCATGTACTATAATTTAGGGTAACCGAAACTGAAAGCAAATTTGTTCATCTGTAATTCTAGCTTATATTTACAAGCAAGTCCAACAAACTAAATGTATATGTTTATCTTAGCTGAAAATACTAATGAGTTATTGAATTAACGATAGATTTTGCAGTTTTGACACTTGCAGCTTTATTGTCAACTAGCGGTAAATCCCGGCGTTGCACGGGGAAAATTAAAGAAATCATAAACATTAACCTGGGTAATGGCGTCCTTTTTGAATTACTCCTAAGTCACACAAACGTCCTTTTTGAATGACCCCTTAAGTCACACGCATGTTCTTTTTTATTGGCCCCTAAGTTACACGCACGTCCTTTTTGAATGGCCTCTAAGACACAAACGTCCTTTTTGATTGACCCTTAAGTCACACGCACGTCCTTTTGATTGACCCCTAAGCAACACTCACGTCTTTTTTGATTGGTCCCTAAGTCACACGCACGTCCTTTTTGAATGGTCCCAAAGCCACACACACGTCTTTTTTGAATGGCCCCTAAGCCACACACACGCACACGTCTTTTTTGAATGGCCCCTAAGCCACACACACGCACACGTCTTTCTTAAATGACCCCTAAACCACACACACACGACCACGTTTTCTTCTTTATATATAAACTAGCGGTAATACCCGGCCTTGCCCGGGTAAAAATTGTTGTTTGATTTTCTAACCCCTTTTATGCGATCAGGAGT
>JAQGBX010001466.1:0-24756 GCA_034698745.1 Megaphyllum sjaelandicum | reverse complement strand
CACTATAAAACATACTGATACCAGTATGTTTATACTAGTATCACTATATATCAGTAAATGTATACTAATATCAGTACAAATTTTATACTGATCCATACTAATCTTTCCACCAGGGTGTATATATGGATTTTAAAGTCTATTTAAAAAGTAACATGTTTTGTTTAATGCACTGATTTTTTTGAGCAGACTGCCTTTGAGAAAATATTAAGAAGAAACACTCGACTGCATGATTTCTTGGCCTAAGGCAGAGTATTCCTCATTGCAAATTTCTATTCTATTCAAACTATTCGAAGAAAGTTCTGCGTGAAAACACGTTATAGTTAGTAAGCGTATAGCCTATATACGGTAACCTATATAACTCATCATGGAGATGTACATGTACATGTATGTGAGATGCATATCACAACAAATTGTATTTTTTCTATATTTTCGATTTGCAGTCGAAAAATAGTTATTTGAAAGACATGATTAAAAACATGTCAAGCATTTTCAATATAATCTACATGTACAGTATATCATCAATACGTAAAAAAACCCACAATGAGTCACTTCTGGCTTACGGAATGAAAGTTCCCCAGTTTGCAGTTCGTAAAAGGACTACAGTATTTTTGTCGTTGAATTCACCTCGAAGGTAAAACAGTTTTATTGGCCATGTGGTCGATGTGGTAGCAGTGGTGATATTAAGGACGAGTACTCAAGCGGAATGACAAATGACGAAAATATTCCCGTAATGGGCTGTTGAATCACCGAAATCCATTGTTTCAGTTGACAGGGCCTGCGTCTCGTCACCCAAGGCAAGAGGGTGTGGGTAACAGGAATGCAATTTTAAGCACTTTTTCTTGCACTTCAGACAACAATAGTGGACACGTAACATCACCTGGACCATTGTGACCGCTTATAATGAGCTTATTTAAGATACCTTAATAGTTGTGTATTGTCTGAAACGACCTAAACCTTCATTATATTAAAAAGATTGTTTTCCGGCGCGAACCCGTATATGGAAAACTTTAACATTAAGAGGGTCTTAAGCCCAATACTCGTTCGTTGAAGATAACCAAACAATTGTGTTCAATGACGAGTTATTGTAATATTTTAAAATACTGTTTTCGCTCTGTTGAGATTTTCTCATTGAGCATTTATTTTTTTCAAATTTTTGTGTTTTAAATAAACCGTAATAAGAAAAATAACCGGATGGACATGAAAAATACATTCGTCACTTAACGAGTAAAAATATTTTGTATAATGAACTTGGAGAGCTCGGCTCAAAATAAATGGTTTTCAAACATTTTTAATTTACGGAAAGTTTGTATAGTTTTCATGATAGTCGCATTCTTTTTAAAGTATATATATATACTTTGAGAATTTAACTATTCATCATTACAGGCTAATTGATTGGTATATAGTGAACTTTTCATATTGTAACCATGTACTGGATGTGCTTCGTAAAAATACTATTTCGGAAATAATTGTTTTCCTATACTATACTTGACGAAAAAGTAAACGTACAAGAATTACACCTACATGTAATTCATAACTCAGCTTAATTAACTTCTGATCCATTTCGATAACAGTGATTTAATGTTTGATGGGTCGGCCTGCTAAATATTTCGGCTGTTTGGTATAGCTTCCTCTAACCTTAATTACTAGCTAGGTGGGCAAATTGTCACAAATTGCTAAAAGCGCCTCCTGGGTGTATCATAGGAAAAGCAGCTATATAGATATATGAGCAGATGCGCTACTTTAGATCGAGATTTTTTTTGGGGACAAATTTAAGGAAAACTATAAAAGCTTCCCATCGCGTTTAAGAAACACTAGGAGGGAAAAAATTGTCTGGCTTTTGCAATCCCCTTAGCGTTTCCGTTGTGTTTATATTCAGTTCATTCGTTGAGAAAAACAATGTACGTAAGCGAAACGATGTTTACAACTTTAGTTCATTTGATCTAATTGCATTATCTAATAGGAATTCGCTCGTAGAACGGATGACATAAAAATAAGATGTTTTCAGGAAAACGAGCTACATCGGAACAAAAACCGAACAAACCAATGGTACTAATGTATACATTTTTCAATTAATTCGAGTGCAAACGAGCGAAACACGAAACGCTAGGGTCTTAAAAGGATTTGCCAGAGTGTAATAAACAATGTCATAATTTTGCGGACAAAAACTTATTAAAACATGACGAAATGGCAAGATAATCTCATCGCACTAGCTATACTCGGATTACGCGCATTTGCCAAATTAGGGATGTATAGGTGGCGCCTATAGTCTATCTAACCCGAGTGCAAAACATATATGACGTCGAAACTGAGCGTTAATTCATACTGTATAGAGTATATGCAGCAAATACTTGCTGTTAATTGCACAATTATTTCTTATCGCAAATATCGTGATTTTATTCTCCAAAAGTTTAGTATAATGACATCGGAATCAATATTCTTATTTTTGGTAAAATACATTTTTCGCTCATATAATCATTTATATATAGTCGCAATCATCTATACCCATTTACCACTGCGGATATTTCCATGGTTGACCATTGGGAAATCCAGCGATTCGAGATGACTTAATTAAAAAGTTCTCATTTAAATTTCTTGCTATACTTGCTCGTGGATGGCACTGAAAGTTTTTGCGCGCTACAGTTTTGTTTAGTGCACGACAGCGCCATCTATAAAAATGGCAATCGCACATGTGGCACGTATTAAAATCCGTATTTATCCATAGGCTGTCACTGCATTAATTATTGCTTTTGCTATTCTCAGATTAGCACCTAAGCACACAAAAACCCGGTGTTGGCACGATGAGTATAACGTTACTAACCAGACTCGGATTTAGACTTATTTTCAAAATGGGCACTAATGCGTCTGTGCACTTTTCGTATACTGTAAACTGTCTGGTTACATGGATGCAAGTACAAGTCACAATATCCGCGATCCATTCCTACGGTTGATTGATTGGTTTACAAATTTCTCTTATTTTATATACGGTGTGACTTAGGTAACACTGAAGTGATTGGTTGCTTTTTTGTGAAGTGCATGCTTGAAGTAACAGCGATATAATTTGAGCATGACTGCATGATAGGTGTTCGACATTTACACCTGATTGATTCAAATTCAAATTTATTAATTTCATGAATTTTTTGGATTTTTTAAATTTACTATTTCTAAACAGCAAAACAGTGGATCCAAATTAAGCAGCTACTTTAAATGAACGACATCGGACGACTCTTTGGATTTGCATTTTCTTTTTCGTTGATGAGTACATATATTGTATGTATAATGTATCCAATTACATTATGCATTGTGAATTACAAAAAATATATACTTCATCAGCGAATATATAAATAACTTGGTCAAAAATATTTTATTGACCTCTCGCGCGGCTACGGAATACGTATGCGTTTTATGCTTCCATTGTTATTGGTATAGGCAAATGTATGCCAAGGTGATAAAGGAGGATTATAATGAGCCCAACTCATGTCACGCTGGATATTTTAGAGTTATAAATGTATGCTCACCCATTTGAATATGGATATGCGGCCATTGTTGGGTCATAGGAGTAATAGGCTGCTGCCTGGGTAAGACTGCTCCAAGCAGCGGGGGCGCCATCTTTCAGATCGTAAGAATTGTTCTGCGAAATAAACAAAAACAAAAAAACAATGAACATCCGTGATATCCAATTGATTTTAAAAGGCGTTCAATAAGATGCAGTAAGATTTCAGGATCAAGTTCAACGGCTTGGTCAAAGTTTTTAGTTTGCATTTAACGCATTTTGAATCTGCCGTATATATACGAGGCTCGTTTGTAATGGAAACCAACGCGAGGGTCGTTCGCGAAGAAGCGTCATTGTACACATTCTTCTCTCCAACTCTCCCCCCCCCCAAATCTCGCAAAATCAAATTTAATCAATGTTCATCAATTTAACACTTACGTCCTTTAAATACACGTATAAGCATTTTGTTCTAATTTTAAAATAGGGCAATGTGCTTGGACACTATATGATACTTACGTTTACTAATTAAAATTGAACGTACTTTTAAAAATACACGCAGTATTAAAATAAGAAAACTATAATACGCCAATAATTCATATCTGCTGAATTGATGATGGGAGTTTAAATTATAGCCTTATCTTTGTTAAGGTGTATGTTTTCTTTTATGCACTTTTGGAAATATTTAAGTGAACAGCACTCTGATGTAAATTTATAGATCTAAATATATACAGTATATATGTAAAATTTTCGTATTCTTCCAATTTATTATTCCAGTTTAGTTTAGTTTAGTCCAAATACGTCATCGTTATCGAATGATTTTATTTTTCAAAATAAATGTAAACTCACCAAAGGCGAGTAAAATGCTGAAGGATCAGCTCCGAAGGAAACGTAGCCCTGATCGGAATAGGCCGATCCATAAATTCCTCCGACAGGAAGTCCAGTGGCCAAACGAGGGTAGCTCAGCAAGCGAGAGTCCACTTGGCACGAGCATACGGTTTGTCCAGTGTGAGGGTCAGTCATAATCGGCCGTCCCGATTCGCAGCAGGAGGTTGGCGATTGCTGGTTGGACATTTGAACGAGCTGAAAAGATGCAAAATAAAACTATAAGGTTAATTTTCGAGACTGTTGCGTATACAATTTAAAATGTAGGTAACTGATTCATAACTAGGCCCTATATGCGTATAGATATAAATGACGCTCGATCGCCAAACATGGCTTTGCTTTTTGGATAGCTTTCTATTTCCAAAAAGTGAAATGAGTTTAATTGCACTTTTAATTGCAATAGCATCAACCGGAAATTCAAATGGCTTAATCGCGTGCGATTCTCCTTGCCAAAACAGCTTCGTACAAGTGCAAACTGGTTATATTTTTAGATTGTTTTCTATACCCATGCGGGCTGCCAATATTTGTGGTACTGAACAAATAAATAATTGGATATGCCAATTTAATGGGAGGGATTTGTGATAATTATATGCATAGGTTTAAATTTGCATTAACATACAAGATGTTTACACTGAAACAATCGTGTAAATTAACACACGATCATTCTTTTCATTGAGCAAAAATTATCAGCAAATTAGAACGTAAATTTGGAGCAAATGTCTGAAACATTTATTAAGTTAATCGTGAGTGTATTTATAATGCCAAAAGAATAATTGTAGGCCTACATGTCATTAACATCGAGTAAAACTGTTTTTCCAAGAATTTCTTTATTAACATATTCAAAACATTTCTTGAATGTTCCAAAAAACACACTGCATATATATTTGTACATTTTAAATGAAGTATATTCTATGCGTCTTCAACCGTCTAGAAATAAGATGTTATGAAAATGATAAAAATAAGATATGCATGTGCAGTGTATTGTATGCGATGCTTATATTTAGTGCCCATTCAATGTCAGCAAGCTGCATCTTAATTTTATCACTGTTTTAACGGACACAATTTGCGAAGTGTTATATTTTGGTTTTGGCAGAAATACTCCGAAAAGATACGCCTCTTTTTGTATTTTATGAAGGAACCATTTTTTTTTGCGTCTCTATGTCACGCAGTATTTTGCAAAATTTTAATGAAACTTAAAATGTTTGTCAAATACTAGCGATATTGCGCATATATAGGCTACGCATATTTTGAAGTTTATTTCGTTTGGAAATTCATTAAGGGGAGACTTTTTCATCCATTTCAATATAATGGACGAAACTGTTTCATAATTCATGGAAACACTCGGCGGAATTGAGTTTATAAGAAATTTATTTTTTATTTTTTCTTGAAAGGAACTGAAATCATCAATAGTATAGGGGCGTTCAGAAATGTTCTTGTCTGTTTATGCTCATCCTATAGTATATCATTTTTGTTAACGTTTTATCCTTGGGCCCATTTTATTTTATCGAAAATTTGTATAAATTTGAAAAGGGTTTTACTAATTCTTTCGTGATTATAAGTAAGATTGTTTATTATAGCTAAAGCGACATATTAAAACCCCGATGGCAACAGGTTGCCATCATGCAGTGTTTTATTGCCCTAATTGCGTAACGTTTCGAGTACGTGTGATTTACGTATTTAAATACATTTACTTATACAATTGCAAGGGTGCTCCGAGTGTTGCGTGTACGTGTATTTCCAACTACGAACACGTTTATGTGCATGCGTGTATGCATTTTTTAACGTGTCTATCCGATGCGATTTGCTAAAGCTGGTTTAGATTTTAAAAGTGAAATTATTAAGAAATCTTAACGACGAATATGTCCTTATTGGTAGCGACAGCAAATCATTGAGGTCAACAGAAGACAACTAAAACTTACGCTATATAGAAACAGGTGAATTTACGCGCAAAAAAAATCGTTCGGCGCCATGCGGGTAAAAATGACAGAACCTACTCATCAACAGTGCCATATTATGGACCAACTGCTTAATTTTAGTTTGAGGGAAACTATACGAAAAAGACTCGACTGTGCATTAAATGAGACCTTTAGTTTTTAACGAGCACAGGTGACACAGTAGTTGGCTCTAAATAACAAGAAAGTCAATTTTAATTTTACATGCATACAAGTAATACCTGTGTAGGTACAAAATTGCCATACATGCTCGGTCATACGACTTCACACAAATTTAGAAAATGTTTCGACAACTGGAAATCAAAAAATCTCGAAAGGGACATCATATACACTTATATTCGGCAACGAAGTTGTAATAATTGGCTTTTTTGCTAACCGAAACACCAAAATTATCAATTCTGTTTCGTGCCATGACGCTATAATTTAAAAAGTTTAGAAAAAAAACGGGTTAAAAGCGTGCATTTTTAGATGTATATTCAAGTTGTTGTGCGAAATTGTATGCAGTATTAATGCATGTTTTCTGTAAACATTTTTTAATCGTATACAGTATAATAAATGTTAAAGCCCTAATCTCAATATATTGTTCGTATTTTTAAATAATGTTACGATTACGTATAAAATAGGCAATTGCAAAATTTTAATGTAATGATTATAATCCAAAACTAAAAGTTGTGTAGTGAATTAAAAAAGTATTGTAAGCCCGTTCATTTTCTAACATCCTCTTCGTCGAACAATTCGTATACATGTAATGTTTTCGGGAATTCGGTCCCTGTATATCAAGAATCGATGAACATACGTGTTTCAGCACACGTTATCATTTAAAATTCAACCCCAAAACAGCGAATTTGGGTAACCCAAAATTTCCTTTTTTATATGCATACACTCATGTTCTGAAAAACTGGTCAGCTGGCCTTAAAAGGCGCTCTGGGAATGTTCATAAATTATTTCCTCGATACCCTCGCAATATTAGAAGACCATCAAACTTCTTATTTAAAGGAAAACAATGAAACAAAGCGAAACGAAACTCGATTCCTGGTCGTTTGCTTAAAACAACGTTTTCAACTCTATCTTTTTCTCTTTCTCGCTTATTTGTTTGCTTGGTAACATTAGCTTCTTGGAAAAAAAAAATAGTTTGTTAAACGCTCGAAACGGTGTTAAGTACATTTTAAGTTTGGCAAGTTTGGCGCGTGTGGTCGTTGGTGCAAAAATATGTGCACTATATGCTGGTACCCGTGTTTGCCAATCGGCCGTTATGATGCATATTCTTGCAAAAAATATACGCATCTGATTTATAAGGGACGATGATTAACAAACATTATTCTACTTAATAGTTGGCACAAAATTACATTTATGAACTATACTTACGTATACATGTATCTAGGCTATATCAGATAAATATACTCGTGAAATTAAAAAGGTTCGCGTGAAAATATTTTTGTTAATGACTGACATGCACTTTTAAATATTCTTCACTTAATTATTAAAATGTTACTTAATTCATTTTGTGCGAAAACGCAAAATAAAAAAATGCATAGTGAGAAAGACGCGCATCATTCGTGTAATAAAAATTCACGTGTACCTTGTTGCATAACGTTTTATGTTTAACCAGACACTATACTTTTACGTGCAAATATATATACAGTGCGATTTCGGTGAGGATTGACATTTTTAACGAGTCTGGGTTTCGTGAAATGTAATATTAAATAATGTTATAGGTTAGCTATAATACGCCGTTTAATTTTAACGATTTTAAGATTCGATTAGATTAATTGTAATAATTAGCAATCTGGTGAAACCGAAGCACCATCGTTGCCGCACAAGCCTATCAATAAAACGTCTTTAAATATTGCGTAATTTTATTCTCGATGAAACGAATGTGCCCTTATGGAAACATAAATAAATCGTATGCAAAAATAAACTTGCCATTATACACGTGACGATGTCCACGTAAGACTATCATTGTGAGGACCAAAACGCTTTTTCAATAAATAAGTAGTAAATATTTACAAAAGCATATCTGTTGGATGCAAATGTCGTTACCCGAGCACGATGAAGACCAAAGGCTCTAAATTTAAAAAGGATTTCTTCGTTAGAAAGGTCCATATCATTATAAACATGCCCTATAATATATTAATTTCAAATGCATTTTTCAGCTCAGAATGTGATCCATGCATATATAGCGTGTTTAAATTCTTTTAGATTTAAATTATATAGAAAAATATTTACGCGGCATGCATGCATTTGTTCGAGTTACAGTACATGTATAGAACATGTGCATGTTCTTAATTAAATGGGATACATGTTTTGATCATGCAATAAATTGTTGCAGAAATCGCGTAAATAATACGCAAGAAATTGCACTTGCATGCGTGCATTTTTCGCATTTACCATAACTTAAACAGCCATATTGTACTTATTGCAGCAACGTTATTGCACATATAGAGTGCAGACAACATATTGTACCGTATATATTCATATACCCATGCTTTAAAATATGAAAAAGCCCATTCAATGAGCTTGGGACCTATGGAAAATCGGAACTGCATGGTTAACATGTGTATAGAATAACACCGCGTAAACGTAAACGATATCGTACATGACATTAAACGCGTGAGTTTCTGCATCGACTTAAAAAAGTATGATACATTACATTACATGTATTCCAAATGCATGAATAATGATATTAACATTCACGCAAATTCCTCGTTATTCCAGATCTGAATCTTATATAAAAACCATTCCGCTTAACATATATAGGCCTACGTATATACGCGTGATACGTTGCTATCGTGTACAAGTAACAAGTATGCGTGAATTTAGAAAACAAGTTCTGATAAGACTCGATGCAATATATACATGCATGGTGTACACTGTGTATATATACAGGTATAAAGGTCGCAATTTCTGCGTTTGCCGCAAATGATCATGGCAAAATAGGATACGTGAATTCCATGCATGGGTTTTCATTTCCATAATTTTAATATGTCGCGGAGAAGTGTATTTAATTCGAGACAAAATTGCATACTTAATTCTGCGAAAAACTGAAGTTCGGGCATGATGGGCATGATACATCGCATATATATAGATGCTTTCGTTCAAACTTTCTAAAACCATGCGATAGTCGAGCCTTAAGAAGTGTGAATGGTTTCAGAAACTGAACGCGTGTCATTTACTCAACACCATCGATCGCAATACACAAAATTCGTTCAATTGGACGAGATATGTTTTACGATTTAATACGGTTATAAAATATTCCGTAGAAAACGTACATTTTGCGCAGATATATTTACGCCACGCGGTCTTACTATTCGTAACATATCGGTTCAAAAAATGAACGGGCTATAGAGCGAGTATTCCGATCATGGACTCGAAGATAAACTACAAGATCGAGTACAATTTTTTCGGTAAGGGCATTAAGGGTTGATGCGAAACGATGACTTACCGGAGATGACCGGGTAGCGTGGGTATATCCAAATTGGGGATAGGACATCGCCCGAATTCCCCTACTCGATGATGCGGTCTCTGGCCAGTTTGAAAAAAGGTGTATGAAAAATGCGTATAGCCCCCGCAAATCTTCAGCGGTTTCTTACGGGGCAGAAACGCCGCGACGTCGTGGTCCTCGGGATGGGCCTGCAGCTGAGCACTTGCGTTTTCGCCAAAAACTAGTCCGGCAGCGCATCATCCGATAAGGCAGCGGAATTATCACTTTTTTTTTTTTCGGTCGTCGTTCGTCGTCGGTTCGCCAAGTTGCGTTTCGTTATCGTGGCGACGGACGTTTTTCGTGGCAAAGTCCAGCGTGACGGGAGGGGAAAAAAAAAACTAAAGCTGGACGAACGTCACGGCGCTTCCCCGTCGCCCGGGTGCGGTAAGCTTAGCATGGGATGGGAGTCGAGCACGACCCATAGATTAGCGGCGGTGGAGACGCTCCTTACCCTGGGCGCCACGTGGTGGCCGTGGTCAGAAGAAGCGGTCGCGAGGAGGAGCGGCCGATGCGCTGGTCACACTCGTGGAAACGGGACTGAGCGCTGCTCGCTCGCTGCGTGCGTGACGAGCAACGGCGCTCGCGCAATGGGCGGGGAGGAAAGTGCGTTGCGTGTTCGCGTGATGCCGTTGCGATACGCCATGGCGACCGAAGAGAACCTCGGAAAATGATGCTAAATATTGAGCGTTGACCGCACACTCCGAAAATCACGCCATATACGCAAAGTTCGACAACTATAGGGTGTAGTCGCCATTTTGAAATTCAAAATTTTGAGTCGCGAACGTTTGGCATCCGTCTGGTCGTTCGTTATCACATCTCGACGTTTCAATTTTAAACTTTATTTACCAGATTAGAAGATTGTTATTTCTTCTTCTGTTTATTAAGAGCAAAACTATACGTGTACGTTTTGTGTACGGTACGTTGTTATTGCGTGAATCGCAAACTAATTTTCTCTCGCACGTTTATCGTTCGTGCAAGAACATTGAATCGCTCGTACGAACAGCGACGCGGATTTGAATTTTGTGATTCACGAATGGTATATACTGTACGTATTCTCTTCGAAACCCTTTTGATGTATCGTTTAAACCACGCCCTGGTCGTATTTGCTAACCCAGTTAAGTGTATAGTTAATGTTCGTTTAAGTTGGGCGTTTGATGTTATAATATCGCGTATACCGGACCTTGTTTCTTTTTGGGGTTGTCTGTTGAAAGTAGACGATTCGAATTTTCACCCTGAATTTACTGAATCCTAGTTTTGTCATCGGAAAGAAACCGTCGAAATGTTGATTTCACCACCAGGGGCAGTTGAACGCCTTTTCGTCGTTAATTTCTCTCTAATTGCGATTTGCGAATGAGCCGAGCACGCGTTGACACTTCCCGAAGGGGTACATGCCCCCGATACGAGCTCGTCCTGATGATGACGATATATTTGGGCGAACATTTTCCACCTGTTGTTGATTCGTTTCCTAGACTGAAATGGAAATGCGAGAAATTCGCAATTGCCGCTTTCGGTTATATCGTTGCGTTTGGATTTCGTATAGATGGAGCGTCGTATGACTCGTTAACTCTAATTTGCGCATCAGTTGTTTCCTATTTAGATATGTATCGAGGACTCCGCCTTCTTCTGTTTTTCAATGGCACCTGCAGGGTGCGCATCCAGGGTTCCGCCTTTTTTTTCCTCTCCATTTTTCATTTGTCGTCTGCTCGCCTCGGGTTTGTCGTTCGGAGCTGTATATTTATTTTCCCGAAGCAACGACGATGACAATATGGGTTATACTCTCGACTCTCCTCGCTTTTTTTTGTCGGCTATCTTTGCTCCAGGCTCCTGCATGGTTTATGTTTGTCGTTGCTGCTGCGTGGCCGCATGCAGTAATGCGGGGATAAGTTTCTCGTAATAATGGTAAATATGATTCGGTGGAAATGCTCACGTTCGTTTAGATTTAAATCGTTGAATTTGAGTGTTTGCTATTTAAGTATATAGTTCGAGTAGAAGTATATATAGGGTCGTTCTCGGTTCGAGTTAGGAAATACGGTACGTGTACACGTATGTTTGTGCACGTGATATTGAATACGGTGTGTGAATTATTATAGTTGTTTTATCGTTTCTACGTTAGACGGTACCCGTTTGTTCGATATATTTAGCGGAATTAAGACGATGGTTTTACGGATATGCCCGAATAGTATAGTGTTGTAAACTGTTTAAGCAGAAATATGGGGTGAGGACTGTCAGAAATGTTTTAATCGATTTTAAGATAAAATGAATTTTTTTTATACGTAATTTATTTGTTGCTTGCTATGAACGCAGCGCGTGTGCATGCATGCCCAAGATGGACCTATACGAGCGCGTATATACGATGTACGGGTAAGCATTCGTTGGTACTTTAATTTAAAAAAATAAATTACCGTTCACTAGCGCCAACTACCGGGCAAACAATTGGTATAATGCATATCAAATGAGGTGTACCAGGTGATACTTCGCGCTTTCTGGGTCAAAGTGCGAAGTATCACCGGGTACACCTCATTTGATATGCATTACCAATTGTTTGCCCGGTAGTTGGCGCTAGTGGGTGGTAATTTAATTTTTTAAATTATAAGTACCAACGAATGCGAGCCCTATATACGAGAAAATAATTGTAATTTTATTTTTTATTTATAGTTTATATGTCCGAGCTGAGGACACATATATAGCTCCTCCTCAAATGATCGTTGTTTTTAACGGACTGTTATACTATATTTAATAAAGTCTTTGCGTTTCTCATCTGTCATTAATTTTTTTTGTCTAATTTTCAACCTGTAGAGAAAAAGTCCTTCATGCGGATATCGTTCGAATCGATTTTTCTCAGCGCAAAATCCTAATTTGGAGAATAAAATGATCCAAAAGATTATGAACGTCGATAAATCTAGTTCACTCGTCCATGGAGAATTTCAAACCGAGCTATAGCTCTTTAAATGTCCGATAACAGTTTCTCTCGAAGTGTTAATTAGCAATTCCGTTTATTCATTTAGCTGAAAGTTAATTTTTTTCTCACTCACTTTATATACATGTAGCTCGTTCTACACTCGTGTTCACTGACGCTTAATTTATAGGTTTCTTCATGCAAAATGCCGCATTCGCCCAATCTGGGTCGTTAACTATTGATTTATACTGGAAAAAATTGAAATAAATAAGCTGCAAACTCTCGTCTGGGTGGCCAGAAGTATTACTGCCTTGCAATGGATGCGCGGTATACTCGGATAATCGCCAAAGTGATAATGAATCGATCCAACAAATTAAAGGCATTTTTTTTTTGTTATCCCCAATTTTAACGTTTCCACGTACTTAAGTCAAGCAGAGCCATATTCCAATAAATTCTATAAGCTCTATATGTTAATTGAATGGGGCACTAATTGGCCACTTTCTTTTGCCACGCTCGTTATGAAGCCGCGCAGATTCTTGCTTATAAACGTAATGGCTTATAATAACGAGCGTTTGGCGTGCATATTAATTAAGAAAGGAATGCCAATAAAATTAATTCTTTCAGGTTGGTTTTTGGGTTTGCTCATTGTGCTAAACGGAAAACATAATAATGAGGAACTATAGGCAAATATTTAGGAACGTTTGACATGGCACGCGCGCCCACTATAGTATACGTCAGAAATGATTGATTTTTCCGTATATCTAAAATTTACGCAAATTTCCTCTAAGGATTTGATGGAATTGATTTATTCGGTCAATGGTAAATGGCTTAGAAATTAGGGATTATATGGTGCAGCAATGTTCGGGTTTTTATTTCAGAAATAAAGGCGTTGATGTACAGGGTGCATGCATGCATGCACTATATACGTGATGTTTTTCCTATACAGTATATATATATGCTCTCAAGAAAATTATTATATTTTAATCTGATTGAAATATATTTAGTGAAACCAAATATAGCAAATAATCCAGCAAACGCAATTTGATCAGTTGCACAAACGGAAATTTCTTTATTCTATATGGTATATATACGTATTCAAACTGAATGATTTTATCAGTATTAGCCACTAAACGGATGGCAACATTAAAGTTAAGGACCTCTTAACCGATGCAAATTATACCAAAAGTTTTTTAGCCGTATAGTTAAAAGATGCCAAATACCGGTATAGTTAAAACTATATGTTAAAAGAAGTGTTCGATGCCTCCATGGCATCGATTGACACTTACAGGCGACTATACATAAACTGCGTAATAATTAACACTTACATTTTTAAGGCAATGGAAAACTGCATGCATTTATAGGTTGAAGAACATCACTTATATATTAAAAACATTCATTCCACGTCTAAAATAAATGTTTGAAATAAATTATCATTGTATAATGAATAGTATAAACGTGTATAGTTGAGTAGCCTAGGCTACATATGCACGTATACTGTAGATGTTACGTGTAAAATAAATCTAGGGACAACGAGTGTATTGAAATTTCTTTTTAATAAGCATTATACACAAAAATGCAAAAGTTGCTTCGAAACACGGGCCTAAGTGCCGTTTAGATGCGAAATAGTTGTAAAAAACACGCATGCAGGGCATCCATTAATAACGCTGTTTTACAAAATGTTTAAGAGAAATGCAACTCCTGCCTACGGATTATTACAGCTCGGTAGCGCCAATAAACTAAAAATAGCCCCTATGGACATTTTATTATATAAAAACGGTACCCGTATACTGTAAACGAGTGCGTAAAATACGCCTGTTTTTTAATGGCCAAATTACCTGTCGCCTGGAGGCCAATTACGACGCTAAATAAATTGCTGTCTTAATTTGCCCGTACAAGGTATATACAATATACGGTAGATGCACGCAGAAACGGATCTATTCTGGTACGCTATATATACAGTAGCTGTTGAAATACAGTATGTAGATTTGCTCCCCAAAAACTTAACGCTATAAAATTATTCGAAGATTGAAAATCCGGAGGTTTTACGGAGCCATTTGTTTCAAATGCGCTTCTTTGGTTTTGTGGCTGTATTTATATTTGTCATGGGAGTTTACTGGAGAGATCCTCGCTTGATTTTTATTGATTTTTTTAGAGCTGCGAGCTACAGACATCGGTAGATATAGGCCTATGGAAGGTCCCATATACTATGTAACCTATTTTTCAAAACGTGCAACGAGGGCCTGCGTGGCTGTAACAATTCTTTTCAAATGGATGAAAATTCGTCTAAATTGGGCTTTTCTTCGTTTATGGCCGTATTTAAACACACCTGAAATTTGTTTTACATCAATGCTATACTTGTTTCAGTATATATATATCTATACTGTCTCTGCATGTTGCGTTGTACAATGTAGTCCATATATAATCGTTTATTTAAATACTATACACGTAAAACTATTTCCAAATCACCAATTTATGTGTTTGTTTCAAATATGTATACGTGCATTATTTGAAAGAAATTGACACGCATGGCCTATCATGAAAGCGTGCTCTATAAATTGTAAAAATATGTTGGATACGTGTTACATATATTCCAATTTTCAATGTCTTTATTTTATTTATTTTTTTAATCACGTATACGTGACGTGTTTTTTAACGTATGCATTTGCACGTGTTTTAACGTTTTGTTTGTAAACATACACATGTAGGCTACAATTGAATGTACAGTATATGCTGCAAAAACACATCAGTCCTTTACACGTTTCAACTGGAATACTTCTGTATTGAAATTATGAAAGCAGTATTTGATTTAATGAATATTGTTGCATAAGTGCAATTCACAACGCATATTTTGTATTTTTTTAAAAGTAATTTAATTGTATGCATTAACGATATTTGCAAATATCGTTAATGCATATACAATCGTTTTTCAAAATGGAAACTACATGAGGTGGAGAATCGGATTCAATTTAAAAAACTAAATTTTTTTTAAAATTTTAGATAACATTTATGTATACTTGTAAATGAGGTGATGCTGAATCTTATGATCATACATTGCATAACGAAGCTTTACGATTTTAATTTAAAAAAAAACAAAAACATATATTTGCACATGTTTAACTCGTTCATTTCCACAGCAATAAATTGCTCGCATGTCGTGCCGTGTAACGTTCGCAAATTTATAACATTGGCAAGGAACTTTAACGTTGAGGGAAATCTTCAGTTTAAATTTAAAATCAAGCGTCGAATTAACTTCGTGAATTTATGTTCAAACATGGATATTCAGCATCACCTTATAGCAAATTTTATTTTATTTTTTTTTTTTCAAATTTAATCCAATTCTCCACCTGCCGTTTCCACTTTGAAAAACGATTTCTTATAAGGTTATGGATTCGAGGTGATTTGTATATACGTGTGGCGAGATATTGAAAAATTCGACCATATTTCCTCGTGTTCTTCCAGCGCAGCAAATCTGGTTCGTTGCCGAATGGCCAATAAATATTTGAATTGCGGGAGTTCTTATTGATGGCCATTTTAATGGATTCAAATTCCCAGGGCCTCTGAAAAAGTTGAAATTTGTCAAATGGTTCGACGAAATGCGCCGAGGTGTTCGCTATATGGGCGCTCTGTGCGAGGAATTTCAAATCTAATATCCAGAAATAAATCACGCAGACCCTAACTAGGCGTTTGCGGCTCAAAAATTGCGGAGGCAGAGCTGCTAAAATGCCTCACTTTGTATAGACCATCCTCGGTCATTGCTAGCGCAACGGAGGAGAAAACGACTGGCACAAAATCGATACCAGCTAGGGCGCTCCTCAACAGCCGGGCGGTGGCGCCATCCATTAGCGACATTCGGAAACTGCACCACAAGAGCACGACCTTTAACAGCTGATGATGTAGCTCGTACAACTCTGTTTTCGCAGTGTGGAGTCCTTAGCTCCAGCAAAAAGTAAAATAACTATCTCCTAAATTCATATTATTTTCCCCTACATTTTGTATTTTTTTTATATGAACGAGTATTAAAATCATTCGAAATTAGGATCCCTGAATTGTATTATCACACATCTGGCATCATTTACAATTGTACACGTGTTAACACAGACGGAAAAAAGTTTCTTTTTAAAGAAAGAAAAAAATCAAATGTAGAGAATTTTCCTTTAATATTGCATTGCCTTCGCTTTATAATTAAATATCGAGTATCACTCGGATTTTAAAATTATTTTTAATCTACGCTCATTCATCTACTAATTTAAGGTGATTTTTGGGTCGATGAACTGATCGATAACAATGACCTTTTTTTTGTTAAAATCCTATTCATATGGAAGAATATTAGTTATTATCTGGCTTCATTTACAATTGCCGATTTACATCGTTGTCTGTACTTCGATCAGCGTGCAGACGATCAAAAGTTGCAATAAACTGGGAGAAGGGATCTAATAATAATCCCAATATAATGTCCCGAAGTAAAGGCAGAACGTATACTTCTGATCCCCTATAGCCTCTGCACGCTTTGTCCACGAGGTCCCCTGTAGCCAGATGTTCACATTTGGGGGTTATCACGAAAAGGACAGGGGCATTTATTATGCGATTATCCTGAAAAATACTGTAAATATTTGAAATTGACACTGGTCTATAGATGTATTATGTATAGCGCTTAATTGCTTTTTAAGTTATAGCTGAGGAAAAAGTGATATTAAAAATTATCCCACGGATCCGAAGAATGGTTTATGATCGAATTAGTAAGCCAATGTGAATTCGAGTAGGCTATACATTTATGCATCAACATTTACTGTTGATGCATGTTATGCTTAAACTCGAGTTCACATTATATACAGTATACCGTCTTCCCTAATTCTATATGTAATTAAGCCAATTCATACTATAGTATAAGTGATTGGAGCTTCGATCTGCTTATACCCAATGTAAAATAATTTTGTAAATGTATCGTCGCAATTTTGTACATGATGTACACGTATATTATCATCGATAATAATTTTCTATGAGGTTGACCTTGAAAGTTGAGAAAATTTCCGAAACTGCATGTCAGCATTACAGGAATTACGAATTTGAGTTTCGTTCTTATGAAAGATAAATAAATATAGGCCTACACTTTCGAATTTAGAAAGGAAAATAAATGTACATTGGTTAGTAACGTTTTAATTTTTTTAAAGCTTATTATTAATGGAAATTCGAAATGCAGGTGGCATTTCGCTTTCTTAATTGGTGAATTGGTGGAAAATGCAAATCTGAAAAATCGTCTGGAAATGTTAAATTATTATAACTGATTGCGCCAAACCTCGTTAAACTTAAGTACATTCCAGGACAAAATTGTAGGTAACTTATTACAAGGTGATTGTATTAAACTACATTGTACGGGTACGTCTGATTTACGTTTCTGGAAATTAGTTTAACGCAAGGAAGGATTGAATGCACCAAACTGAGCATATATAGCATGCATATATTGTTCCTTGTACATATATAATCAATGTTTAAGAGACCTTTCATTCCAATCGCACAAATGGGGATAATTTAGAACTTTACCTTAATTTCAGCCGGTCTCCTCGGCCTTTTCGTAATATTTTACGGTAAAAAAACATTTTTTGTATACGGAAACCTTTGAGGACAACCCTCAGAGCCTCGTGCTGCAACTCTGGTCGAGCGACTCTGCGAAGTCCATTTATGGGTTTACCACCCAAGAATTGGGGTCCTAGTATTTTGTAGTCCATGAAACAGTATACAATAATAAAATTGTCGTTAGACGCGGAACGGCTTAAATATTTTTAGATTTACACTCGACGGAATGGGATACGTTTCACTTTGTCACATCGTCTAATATCATATCCGAAATGAGGGCCCAATTTTATGCGTTTCGGGGGGTTTTTGTGTTTTATGCACGACCATACTGCCTACAGCAGCATAAAACCTCACACAAACACGTAAAGCAACAAACTCGTTTTGGAAACGATTTTAGAAACTGAGCCGAAAACCCTGGCGCTGTTTGCGAAAAAAAGCCGCAGATTTTCGTGGTGTCTATATTTCCTTTCAGCAACTTTAGTTTTACGACAGGAAAAGAGAAATAAAGAAACTCGCGATAAAGAAATGTTCCGATGTTTTACTTTTGTTTCGGATTATTTGCATCTGGTATGAGCACCGAGCCATTGCAGCAGCATGAGAGCCACTGATGTAACTCTAGCGGAGGCGCCTCATGTGTGGTCCTTGCCGCCATTTTTCGGTTTTGTAGCCTCTTGTTTTTAGGCCAAAAAATAGCTCGGCAGCCGTTTTTGATTAGTCGGAAGATTAAATCATGCTAATGTTGTTACTGTTGGCCTAATATAGAGCTGCGCGTACAGCTGTTACGTAAAGCGATGCACGCGCTTGTAACAGGAAGTGGCGGCCATATTGAAGATTTGCTCTCCCTCCATCACCTTGCGCACTAACCATAGCAAGAGCTAGGGGGCTCGTTCCTACTATAAAAATGCGTGGTTATACTATATTTTTCAAAGAAATTCCTTTAACGCGCCTACTTTTTTATATGTACATGCAGTATGTATATATATTTTAAAAAAAGTCCAGTGACTCCAGTATTTCTAGACAAGTTCTTATGTATGCTATTTTCCCCCGGATTTTTAACGAAATTTACACAACTCCAATATTTCAAGACATTTTTTTTTCTCTCCTTAACGTTTTCTAAGAAATTTATACAACTCCAATAAAAAAAAGTTATTGCAACTCCTGCATTTCAATAAAAAGTTTACGAATCGCACTTTGGCAGTCGTGAAGTCACGAGTGAAAAAGGAATGCGTTACTTGGCTTAAAATCAACGATAACCTTGAGCGAAGTGTTTAACCGATTATAGCGTGTCGATTTTACACACGTGACATCACGACTCCCAAAGTGCGATTCGCAAAGTTTCTCTGTGAGTACTATTATTTAAAACACTTTCTGTAATTCATACATTACAATAACCTTTCACGTATATTTATAAAAAAATATAAATCTTGCAAAGATTCAATAAAGCATTTTTCGAAGTTAAGATTGGGGGAGGAAGATGTTATATAGTCTAATGTGCACATCATATGTAAACGTTTACAAATTAAAACAGTGCAGCGTGTTCCAGTGATCCAACTTTTTCAATTCACGACAGTTTAATTTCTATCAAAGGAAAACGTGAAGAGATAATTCCACTTGAATACCAAGCTTCTCATGCACGTAAAATTGTTTATTAATTTCTCCTTGTAGAAGGATATATAGTAAACGTTTTTCACGAGAACAGTTGTTATTTAATTATTTCAAATACAGCTAGTTATAGCAACGAATCAAAATAAAATGTACTGTATGTATATACGAGACATTTTTCATTTATTGCTTAAGCTAAATTATTTAAAATAGAATGATGGTGCATTTAATTATTTCCAATTAAGTTCAAAATTTGCAGTTAAAGAGACCCGCAAATTTTCCTTTTCCGCGTTTTTATTTTTTTTTGATACCAACATTTATAAGTTTTGTTGGTTTTAACAAATGTTATAGCTAAGAGGCGTATTGCCGAGCGGATTTACGGAATCCGAGTGAATCGTGTTTATTTTTTTAAATCCAAATTTTCAGGCTTTCGTAAGTTTTGCGTCCAGTTCGGTGGCAAAATATATAGGCCACCGGTTAGGATTTACCGTGGGTGTAAATAAGTTTTGAGTATTAGGAGCGAACGCTGCTCTCGTCTAGTTTAAACAAATATTTCTCATAAATACATGGAGTTGTTTGATAGTCGTTTTTCTCTCGTCTGTTACGCCGCGCGGGGCGCTAACTACCGGTATAGAGTAGATAGAGCAGAAAACCTTTTAGCCGAAGGATTGGCGATAAAATGGCACGACTTAGATGATCACAATTACATTTTAAGAGCTGTAAAATGTTTATCCGAAGCTTTGGCGAAACGATAAACTTTGTTTATCCAACGACTCGACTGAACAAATGTTTGGGGTTCTTTGGCAGCTAGCTGAGGGAGAAAACAGCGAAGTCACGGCGCCATTGGCTGTGGCTTTGCCTAAAGTCAAGAAATGGCGAACCGCAAATCGCATTCGATGTTATTATAAGTCAATAAAATTGACGCTTCTTAAACTAACATGAAATCGGTTTTTATAAACCGAAATGGCGTGCTGCGAAAATGGCTGTCGATCTTAGAACTGATTTCACTCGGTCAGATCGTGGAAAGTCCTCCTTATGAAGCGCCGTGCAAATTTCAAGATGGCGACCAGAAATATCTATTGCTGCATGCGTGTAAAACGTATTGCCAAATGTTTGCCTATTAAATACATGTCTGTACATATCTGTACATTAAGTACATATCTGTCTATATTTGGTCAAATACAAAGTAGGCTACTCGGGCAGTATGTTGGGCTGTATTTACTGTATATTTTATTGAATTGTGAAAAACTATATAATATATGTAAAAAAAGTTTTCTTTGAAAACGCAAAGCGATGAGAAGGATTTATTGTATATGGCCTTCTAATGACTAGTTTTTTTTCTAGAATGTTCAGGAATATTCTTCTTCTTCATAAAGGGTTAGTGAGGAAACGCGACAATATAAATATAAACTTACCATGTTTGTTATACTCTCAAGAAAGAAAAACACCAGCTATATAAGAACCAACTACATGGCGCATGTTCACTGTCTGCAGTCTTTGGAATAATTGCACCGTTAACTGGTTCAGGAAAGCATTCATTATTGTTGCATTGATTCCAATAGGAAAAGCCGTATTCAGCATATATGAACATTCGAGATACGGGCAAGCTAGTTTTGGAAAGCAATACTGCATGAGTGTAGGGGACGCTCGCGAATGGCACTATACAACATACATAATGTAAATTTAATGAAATGATCCGAGCATAAAAGCCCCGAAATCCCATCTGTTTTAAACGTATAAAATGGGATGAACGGACATTTAATGCCTCCGCATGCAAAGAAGTCATTGTATACATTTATGAAATCTAATAAAAATATACGATATAATGGCGCGTATTGTATACGTATATACACGATGTGTGTGCGCGGTGTTAAGTCCGACGCTGTTTGACTGTTGCACCAATGCGCTCGGTGGCTGCAAATCGACCGTACAAGAGCCGGCTATAAATTCGGATATTAATTATTCAGCTCGCTTTATATCCTCAATTAAGTGAAACAATAGTGCCCTTAAGTATACATTGTGTGTATACATCTCTATTTATCGCGTACAGTGCGTGCCTTTCGAATAAAACGAGTTATAAATAAAGATGATTGAGAGGGAAGACACTGTATATACAGTATATATCTAGAATTTCAAAGATAGTATACTCGTATGCGGCAATAAAAATGGCCGAGTGAGGAAATGCGATTTTAATAGTTGAGAAAAGAGCAACATTATAGACGTGCTCAATGGCGCCTAGACGGGGAACTCAAATTCCGCAGATGGCGCCGCTATCGAGCTTCTCCTAAAACAAGAGGGAATTTCCCGAGGAACTATGCCACATGGTACTACGTACTGACTGCAGAGTAAAGAATAGAATAGAATAGAATAGAACTAAACTTGCCACAAAGTATCCCGCAAATTCGATGAAATATACAAACATAAACGTCGTCTTAGTTGTTTGAAATAATTTCATTTACACTATACATATATAGTCCACACACAAATGCACGCTAAATTTCCTAAGTAAATTTGTCCGTTTTCAACGTCGTTTCGCTCGAATCACTGCCAAACCCTCGCCGAGAAATTACTATTTATCGAAATAGACCAGGTTGTGTGTGTATATATACATTGATGGAATTTTTATATTACGGCGAGGCTATGCTATATAATTTAAGTTGAAATTACCGTTCCTATATAGTTTCCGTCACGTATATATGCGGATATTTAAAAGCTGAACTTTAGCACACGAAAAACCCGTAAAAAACTGTCACGCTGTTTTTCATCCCTTTGCATTTGTTATTAGGGAGTCACGTTCGCCATCAATATATCTCGAAATTGTGTACAAAATATATAGGCCGAATTTTGCCTTTTATGAATGTTAATGTATACGACCGTATATTCACCGCAAGTTTATGCAAATGATCTTGGCATGATCTACATGTGTAATATACGTCGCCTGTATCAAATAATTTCCTATATATTTGCGCTCGCCCTAGGTGTCTCTTTCATATCACTTGATATCTTTCGATCGAGCTTTGCTTCATTTTTTTTGTCGGTATAAAAATATAGTCGGTAAGCCTGCTTGTGCATAAACTGTCAGCTAAGCCCCGCTCGATGCGTGCCATGGGGGTAGAAAATATATATTTTCAATTCCGCGCAAATGAAAATGTGGGCCTGAGGTTAAATTAATTTTCTCGGTCGTACACGATTTGCGTAGAGCGAGATGGCAGAGAGAGAATTGAAAATAATTTTTCCTCCGGTTTAAGGAGAGGCTTATAGTTCGCTGCATATATAAGAAATGCTGAAGAAAAATGATATAAAATCGACAATAGAATCTTCAAAGCTTTAGTGGTCCGATCGAGATTCTTTGCATACCAATGACGATGGAGGATGGTGGCGAGCTGAATGAACCGTAATCGACGAATTAATCGAGATCATCTGAACCATGCAGTATATACTGGATGTCCATAAGCTGAGGAGAATATGCGTCTATTCAATTCAATTCAATACCCTACAGTCAGTGAACAAATGCCATATACATGCACGGTAAAACCAGTTAAGAGTGACCACCAAAAAAAAATGCTACAGTATGTTGGCCACTATATACAAAAAATGCCTGAATTAAAGTAAAATAATGAACGTGTACACTGCTCTTATACATGCATGTATATAGACTGTAATACACGTACATGTAGTAAAAAATTAAACCACAAGACCAAAAAGTACATCACCATGTCCAAGGGTTAAAGCAAGATGTAACGTGACTTATTTGCTTTCTGGTCACTTTTTAAGGTACATTGGCAATGTAAAAATTGCAAAAAAGGTAACACACGCTGGTTACTGTATACACTATGACAGGTGGTCACGTATGGTCAGTATATACACAGAGAATTTGTATGAAGGAAATGTACACTAGAAAAAACAATACACTAAAAAGTGGTCAACATAAACAGATGGTCACTTTTCCAGGTTTTACTGTACATGTATGACTGTGGCTGAATTGTTTAAAATGCACCTTTTTCACCAAAGGGCTAGTTGAGAACGCTAATGGGTAAGACATACCACAGTATACGAACAAGGCTTTATGCAAGACTAACAAGACTTTTTGCAAATTTGTTTGAAAAAACGAGTTTCTCTAAATAAAATACACCAGTTTTCCAAATAATTTTATCCAGCACCTCATTAACTTATACATTTTTCTAGAGAATCTTATTCTGCGTTTAATGATTGAATTCCACTATTATTCCATAAAGTCTAGCTTTTTCTCTCTCTCCACAGTTATACATGTACATGTTTGTACTTAAAATAGTTATTTATTTTTCTAATATGCTTTCTCTACCATTTATTAAAATAAGCGAATTTTCCGCCTTTTTTAAATTGCGCAAATTTCCACCAAGCGACTTATTCTACTTGCATTGTTTGAAAAAAGACATTTCAAAACAAACAATGCAATTTTATAATATTTTATTTCTATCAAATTTTTCAATTTTTTTCCCAAATACACGTGTTTCACAATAAAGTTATCCTAATGGTTCACTTCAATTTTATTAAATAGTTATTTCTTTTTTACCAAAACGTGAAGAAGTTATTCAATGTAGATGTTAATGATCTAAACCTATCTGAATACAAAAATAAAACAAATATCCCTACAGAAACAAACGTTGTGTTTCGAATATATATCGGGTATACTGTACCAGTTTTTTTCTCACTTTTTAATATTTTTCATCCTTTTTAATAAATTTACTATTGATTAGAAAGATACTTCCGGTAATTTTGTTTTCTTGTTGCTGTGCAAGCCACGGTGGTGCAATTAAGCTAATCCCCTAGAGAGCCTATAACTAAAGAGAGAGTGGTCATGAGAGAAAATCCGCCATCTTGTTCCCAATTTGCCCTATTCAAA
>JAQGBX010001465.1:0-24761 GCA_034698745.1 Megaphyllum sjaelandicum | reverse complement strand
CTAATTTTGTTAATTCAGAAAATGTTGAAAATTGTGTAAGTACATGAAAAAGTGGAAAAGTTTGCAAATCTGTACTCGGAAATTGAGACCTGAGATAACCTTGTAGAAGTGTTAATTTTGGATCGCCATGACTGCGTTGAATTTCCCTGACTTTCTTTTAAAATAAACCATTCTTCCATAACTTTTCCAGGTCATTTTCAAGTTCCCTGACTTTTCCAGGTATTCCAGGTCTGGAGGAACCCTGTATTATTGACAACATAGTACCTTGTACAATTAAGACACAGTAAATGTTACGAACCTACACAGCAACTGAAGATATCAAAGCGACCAAGAAGTACTTACTAATTCCAAATATGCCTGAGCAAAAAGCATGTCGGTTAGCCTCACGGCTCCGCAAAAAACGCCCAAAAGTTGAAATTGAAAAAATCTGAATAAATTGTAGCGCACGTGCGTATTGGTTTCATCGCCATGTGTGAATCGTGACCTTGGCTAACGAAAATTCCCAAAAAGGCGGTGAGATTTCCCACAGTTTACACATTCGGTAAGGCCTCCTCCAACTGAGGACTGTCGCCAAATAGCAGTGCAATTCGTAGAAGAAATCGTTAAATTGGCATATGGTCGTCATTAGGACTTTTCCAATAGTCGATGAGAAGAACAAATTCCACCTGCGATAATTCAATTTAGGAGCCCCTCCCCCGCAAAACCCATCAATTAGTCCATTAACCATTCAGAGACACCTCTGAGAGCATGCTGGTGACAAGAACATTACGTGATCGTAGTCGTAAAAATGTAATGAACCTATCATGGCTGAGCATGTCTATGGTCAACTATCGTCTATCGTTAGATCAACACGAAATTTGATGCAAAATTGATTAGTTTTATTTCAAAGTCAAACTTGTTTTTTTTTTATTGTTTTCTTGGCATTCGTTCGCTGGTAATGTGTTTTCTAACCGAACTGCTCGTTCAGGGTTTCCCTTAGAAATTTCATTTTCAACTTCCCTGACTTTCCAGATTTTAAAAAATTTTCTTGACCAGTAATAATTAAAATGTAAAAAATTTACATAATTAAAAAAAATTAAAAAAAAAATTTGCATGAATAAATTTGTAAAATTTGACAATTTTGTATTCGGATAATGTAGAAAGTATTGCAGATTTGAACTTGAAAAACGTGGAGAAATTTGGAAAATTTGACCTCGGAAAACTTCGGAAATTTGGAAATTTTGTAATATAGGAAAACGTGGATAATTTTGCAAATTTTTCTTCGGAAAACGTGGAAAAGTATTCAATTTTGACGTGGACAAGTGTGGAAATTTCTACTCAGAAAACGTCGAAATTTTTCAGTTTTGTCGTCGGAAAACGTGGAATATTTTGACAATTTGTACTCGGAAAACGTAGAGAATTTTGCAAATTGGTCCTCAGAAACTTGCAAATTTGTACTAGGAAAATGTAAAAATGATTCCAAATGGACCCTGACTACGTTGAATTTCCCTGACTTTAAAAAAGTCATTCTTCCCTAACTTTTCCAGACATTTTCAGGTTTTCCAGAACTGGGAGAACCCTGTTGTTAGTTCACGCATTCTGTAACGTTTTCAGGTTTTCAAAAGTTCCTAATTTTCTTTGGCACATTTAGGAAAACCATTACAAAACGTTTGTTTTTGTTAATTTAAGTGAGTCAATTTACCGTAGTAAATGACAAGTTTCTAATAACTACCATTTACAACTTGTTGGGTGCACATGTGGTTCACTACAGCCACCAAGCGGTTCTGACAAACCCAGTTTCTATATATTTATGGATTTTTTGAACTGCTATAGTAATGACATGATCTACTACAAACGTTGCACTATACCAATAATTAAACTATGAGTTCACGCTCCGACCATATGTCATCAGTGCCGTCGTGCATTAAATGATGACAAATTTGTTAATCACCTCCCACTATTAGCCATGATTTCAGATGGTATTGAAAAAGTACAGCATAGAACACATTGTAGCGTGATGTGAGTATTTCAGGGTCATGTTGAGAGTTGACTACATTGCGACACTTGCCAAGAATCGACCATGAATGGACCTTACGTAATTCTATGTTGGATGACTCACACATGCGGCAGCAACTAAACCAAGATTCACAGTTTTATCAAAGCGGACCAATGCGAAGATAAAAGACGTTTCTAGTCTAATCCATATGTTTTAAAATGACAATCAGATGCATTAATTAACACTACCATTTAAATTCACAATTCGTTTCCCTGGGGCCGAATTTTCCACTTTTGCAACGTGACTTTTTCATGAGTTGCAGGGCATTTATAGGTTAAATAAAAAACTTTAACATAACGCAATGACAGGGTTCCCCCAGAAATTTCATTTTCAACTTCCCTGACTTTTCCAGGTTTTAGAAAATTTCTCTGATCAATGACAACGTGAAAAATTGACATGTTTTCCAAAATTGACACTGGAAAATAATTTTTTAAATTTACTAACAACAATTGCATGAAAATTTTGTATTCGGAAATGTTACAAATTTGTGCTCAGAAAAAGTGGGAAATTTTGCAATTTTGTCCTCGGAAAGTCGGGGAAAACCTAGAGTTTTGAAAATTTGTACATGGAAAACTTGGACAATTTTTCTAATTTGTACTAGGAAAACGTGAAAAATTTTGCAAATATCTGCTCCGAAAAAGTGGAAATGTTTGAAAATTTGTACTCAGAAAACGTGGAAAATTTTGCATACTAATACTCAGAAAACGTGGAAAATTGTGTAAATTTTTTGCAAATTTCTACTCGTAAAACGTAACGTTACAATAGTCGAAAATTCAGCCCCAGGTTGGTTGAATTTACGAGTTTTTTAGGGAGCTCGGGATCATAAAACCTAGTTTCCCAAACCTGGATGATTTCATGCCAGCTATAGACTGCATAAATTATCAGATGTCACTGGCTTTCATGGCTCGAAGGCCACGACAGGTCCAGCTGCATTAATCTTAGTACAAGTGTTAGAGCTGGTTTTCATACCCCCCCCCCTTTCAATCCTAAAAATAAAAGCCATATTACAAGTACCTATAACCTCAAACGTATTCAGGAAGTTTACATTCCTTTCAGTCACATAATCCCCACAGCAAAGACAAAACCGTCCATCTAAGCATTCTCAAAAGCATGACCTTATTTAGCAATTCGCAACAATTTTCATCAAAACTATAATTTCGCCAAACGGTTTAAAAAAAAAATGGGTTTATGACAGGAAGCACGAAATGAGCAAGTGAGCAGAACAAGCTCAAAAAGGAACGCGCAACGAACTTGCCCAAAAACCGAGAAAAACCTATCACCGAGACCAACTCCGACAAGATTCTCACATCGTGGTTACATAACCTAGGATAGAAATTATTGATCGAAACGTTTAAAAATTGATTTCCCAGCTTACCTTGTCAAGAGTTTTGTTGAAAAAAACAACTTGGTAGAATGGAACACATCGGCTGACGGCTGAAAGCTTGAAGAGGAAAGACCTGCGGCTGCTAGGCTGACGGCTAAAAGGCCAAATTCGAGGATTCCCTTTTATGGAAGCTAGGCTTATTAGTCATCTTTTTCGATTCGAGTTTTCCCTAAAACCGGATGACAATCTCAATTAAAACACCTCCGCAAACTTGAAACGGAGACCTAATTTCGGCGATCGATGCTTACGCGTAAAAGGGTTGAAAATCCTGAAATAAGCACGCTCTATAGCTAGCTGTCAGAAAATTGCCAAAAGTACTGACCCGGGATATACTTTTCTAACTTCGTACTGCTTCTCGACCTGCCCACTTTGCTTCCAATTTGCGTAACAGGATCTTTAAGTATATCCCGGCATCGTTACATTTCCTGCCTTCCGCGGAAAACTCGAGCGTTTAGTCACAGCAGCAGAAAGAACGAAACAACAAAAGCCACCTAACAACGAGTAAACAAATGGCAGAGGGCGCTGGCTGCTGTCTGTTCTCGAGGGTGGTTCGAAAAGTAAGAAGCATGCGTGTTGGAAGTCTTTGGAAGATGATTATACAGCAGCTTGGAAAAAAATGAGATGGGTTGAAACTTGAAAGGCCGTGAAGATGAGCGTGAAACTTCTTCCCGTAGAAATCCGAAGCAAAATTCGCTCGGGGATTGCGATAAATACGCTGGTGGACTGCGTCGAAGCCTTGGTTCAAAATGCCATCGATGCCGATGCGAACTGCGTGGCCGTGCGAATAGATTTACCTTTTTACAAAATCCAAGTGATTGACAACGGGCGAGGGATTAATCAACATGATTTTGAACTCGTTGGCGAACGGTAAAAAATTAAGCTTAATCCATTCTCTACTGACAGAGGCTACAGTACATGCCCAATTTTTGAGATGTAAAATTAAGGGCAAAATAGGGTGCTGTTGCGATGATTTGTTTTTTAGCACCAGGAGGCGTTAACATCAGTACGTCTGGTAACACTGCTTTTCAATGGACCTTATGCAGATTGCGTCATTATGCCATTATCACGTGACACGGGGCACCCCAGATCTGAAAAAATCAGGGAACCTTGAAAATGCCTGGAAACGACAAGGACTTTATTTTGAAAAAGTCAGGGAAAAATGGCTTATTTTGAAAAAAGTCAGGGAAGTTCAATGTTGTTGAGTGCAAATTTGCCAAACTTAATTTCTACATTTTCCTAAAATAAAAATTGTCAAATTTTTGTCTACATTTTCATGTAGACTTTTTTGAATTTTTCCATGTTAATTTTCTAAACTGTCATTAATTGTCATTGGTCAGGGAAATTTGTTTAAAACCTGGAAGTCCGGGAAGTTGAAAATGAAATTTTTATGGGAACCCTGGTGACATTTCAATTTGCCAAACTTTCTACATTTTCCGAATACAAAATTGTCAAATTTTCAAAACATTTCCATGCAAAGTTTTTTGAATTTTTGTGTTAATTTCCTAAATTGTCATTGGTCAGGGAAATTTTTTTAAACCCTGGAAAAGTCAGTAAAGTTGAAAATGAAATTTTCCAGGATAAAACCTGGAGGTTATACATTCTTTTATTTGTTGCATGATTCAATGAAAAGATCATGTGATGCGCAGGCTCATACGTATAACTCTGCATTAGGTCCATTATTGCTGCTTTTCAGAACCTACTGTAGGTAAATTGTTACCTAGGAAACTATTTGATATGGCTCTTTAGCCCAAGCTATCTAAGCGGCTATGTTTTCGGCTAGGTATCCTAGGCAGCCGCGTTAATTGGCTCCAAAATGCAGGAATTAATTATAAGCCGTGTGACCAGTCCGGCCGCTAGAATTAACACTTAAGCGTTTGTCAACTTTAACTAGGATCGTTTGTCTGAATTTTCTTGAGGTGGTTGTAGGAAGCAGAATGCATGTTTTCTTGGAAAGCGGGAGCATGCATGGATCAGCTTAAAATTCCAAAAATAATAGTACAAAATTTGCCCTCATTGACCTATTGAACCATTTAGATATGCAACGAGCAAATGCACTTGTCTTGGAGATCTTGGAAATAAAAAATATTATGGATACCGAGGGGAAGCACTTGCGAGCTTGCGCGAAATATCCCAAGAGCTGACAGTTGTTTCCAGAGCAGAGCTAGAGGACAAGACATATGCAAAGACATTTCGTGGTACTGGTAGCAGGATTGACGTCGCATTTAAACGTCCCAGCTGTGGCACTACTGTCACAGTCTATGGGTTTCTTTACAACCTTCCAGTTCGGCAGGCGGCCATCAGCGGAGCAATGGAACTGGAGTGGGTTCGGCGGAGTCTGGAAAGCATGGCCATCAGCAATCCCACTATTTCGTTCTCTTTGCGGGATGACTCGAACGAATCCTGGCGATTTCGTGTTCCAAAGACAGACTCGTCTGCCACCACCTTTTCTCACATTTTCGGCAGTGTCTGGGCGAGCACGCTGAAACCAGTTTCCGGCAGTATGCCTCCATTCAATATTAGCGGATTCTTTTCCATCAAAGGTCACCGGAACAAAAACTATCAGTTTCTTTTCGTTCATAAGCGGAGGATTGCGAGCAATCGTTTGAGCGAGACCATCAACCAGCTCTTTGGATCTTTCTTGGGATGCAATGCTTGTGGCACTTCCTCTTCACCTCGCAGAGGTTACGAAGCAAACGAAAAGTATCCAGTGTTCGTGCTGAAAGTTGAATGTCCGTCAGAGTTTTACGACGTGGGTTTTCATCCATCAAAGACTATTGTCGAGTTCAAGAACTGTGACGTCCTGCTTGAACTGGTCAAATCGACGGTGAATGCATTTCTAAGCAAACATTTTGCAACTGCGGGGTTAGAAATGACTCAGCAGAATGGCGGTAACAATTCAAGAGAGCCCCTAGAGTCTGAAGAAATCATGCAAATATCTGCCCTTAATTACACGCATTCACTCCACTCTCTAGTAGCGAAAAGAGCCCATGAACCAGAAGCGAACTCTTCTATAATGGAAGACAATGCCACTAAACGCTTAGGCACAACTCCAGCATGTGCAGATTTAAATAAGGCCCAAACGGACCCTTTTTTTACCCCAAAAAACCCACCCCCTGCTTCCAAACCAAGTCCTAAATTCCTAAGGTCTTCAGAGGGAGATTCTCCCAAATTACAGATTGAACACTTGCCCGCAGAAGGATTCGGACCTTTCAAAAAACCTTCCCCAGATCTGGCACGACCTATACATCTTTCACCTGCTCTGGATCACCAGAGGGCGGCTTTAAGCAAGTTCATTGACGTGAAAAAGAGGCAAGAGCGCATAGGCAAAGCTATTGCAGACCTCAAGAGGTTTACCCACAAAATCCGGCACTCGGAAAGCAGGCCACACGTGACTTTCTTGGAACAGGTAGAACAACCCTCAATCCAGACTTTCCCTGAAAGTACTGTACCACTATCTAAGCTCTGGTGCAAAAATAAAGGGCATCATAAGTCATGTAGGACCGGATCAAGCAATGCTGAATCATCTGTAGCAAATCCACTTCCATGCCCTATAAATAACGTTCTCGATGTTCCATCAACTAAAGAATGTCAAAAAAACTCGAGCGAGGCACAAAATGAAACCAAAGCACAAGAAACCGGCCGCAGCTTTCCTGGCTCAAGAGTCTGCCCACCATCCTCAAAATGTGTTTCCCCAGATAAAAGCGGTTATGGAAGTTCCCCTCAACGGAATTTGGAACTCCTGTCTCTTGTGCATAAGCAGCCAACAGTCGAGCAAACATCCCTGGCAGATTCACAAAAAAGAAATTCTGGTTCCTTGACATCAGCAGATAAGAGGGTGTTGGATTCGCCCAATAGTCAAGGAATTGAGAAATCTGAAGCTGCTTGCTCAAGAAACATTCCTTTGGACATGGAAAAAGTGCATCAACAAATACATGGCTCGCCTCCCGCAAACATTTCCTCGTTATCTATTGATTCACGGCTTGAAAGTATCTCCACTACGCACGTTTCAGAAACGCCATGTTGGCCGTCAACAACTTTTATTCCGAATTCGGAGAATGTGGATGGGCTGCATTTGGATGGGGGATGTGAAGAGCCTCGTGAAGAAAAGAGGCGGTGGTTTTTGGGCACAGAGCCTCTAAGCAAGCGAGACATTTACGTAAATAGTGAAACTGGGCATTCGTATTATGGCCAACCATCCACAGTCCAGACTCCGTCATTAACTACTTCGCTGGTCGCTGGTCATCCGCTACCCTTGGGTAAGTCAAAGTTTGGCATCAAAGAGATGGTCCGGTTACGTGTTTTTCAAAGCATCATGTGGTTTTCTAGACACGAGTATCAGCAATAATCAGCTGGCTACGAGAGTCCTTCCCATTCGTCCGTGGAGTTCCAGAATGCCAGATCTCAATGTGAATGCAAGCGGCGATGATACGAGCAAAGAAAGAGAGGAAAATGCTGTAGAAAGAATGCTGAAAATGTGGGAAAATCCGGTTTTTCAAGTCGATCCATTGTTGGTAGGAGAAAAACTGGCAATTAGCACATTCCAAAAGCTAGTTCTTGCGATGGAAGAAGTAATCAGTGCCTTGTTTTGCAATGTTCTTATTTTATAGAAAACGTCAATTCATCCGTCAGAAGACATCAGCAACATGTCCACATTTGGATATCAGCCTTATGTTTTTAACAAGGATATTTTTGAAAACATCTCGGTAAGTGAAGTCAAAATAACATACTTTTGTCAGCGAATCTTTAGCAGCGAAGGTAGCCTTTTAACATTTTTCATCCTCCTCCTCAATCAGGTTATTGCCCAGGTCGACCAGAAGTTCATAGTTTGTTCCACTGGCACAAATGGCAAAGAACCAAATAGGCGACGTTTATTGGTTGCCTTCGATCAGCATGCTGTGCACGAACGGATAAGGCTGGAAGACCTAATCCGAGGTAATCGAAAGTTCTCGGAGTTTGAAGATTTTCTTTTAACGGCCATGTAAACGTTTTTATCGGGATTTGACAGATGCAGAGACTGACAATGGATGCAATCGTCTCAGAACCACTGAACTGGATCCTCCGTTGACTTTTCGCCTGCCAAGCCACGTGGCTCGAGTATGTTTGAGCCAGCAAGCGGGGCTAAACTCCAAAGGCATCCAAATATCGGCTTGCAATGATACAGATGGCGATCTCACTGAAGTTTGCATAAGCCAAATTCCCAACTGTTTGATCGAAACTGGCAAAGGAGCTGGTTTACCAACAGTCGAGGCTTACGTGATCGAGGCAAGCAAACTTGAGGTTGTTCATTATGGTAGCAAGTTGTGAATTGTAACTAATCCAGATTCATTCCTGGTTTTTCAGAATCTGTTGTGCGAATTGGTCGAGGCAAGTTATTTGTCTAATGCGTAATGATCATAATTCCAACCTTCCTTTGACAAATCATGACCTGTTTTTAACAGACCTTAGAAAATACTGGGACGTTCGGAACAGACGTGCCAAAGATCATTGTCGATGCATTGAAATCTCAAGCATGTCACGGTAAGGCCATTCAAATTCGTCTTCATCTGTAATTGTAAATTCTGATTTTCACTTGGAATCTTAAAAATTCTGCGCAACTGTCTGGATGCATCTTGAATCTGTGTAAAATGGATTGTGCCATTTAATGACATTCCACCATTTGTGTAAATGAAGGTTTGTCCAGTTACAAAATTGTTGTCTTTTTTTGAATTTCACATGTTTTTGCTTAGGAGCTATAAAATTTGGAGACCCGCTTTCAATAACAGCGTGTCAGAACCTCATCAAACTTCTCAGCCGATGCAAACTGCCATTTTTCTGCGCACATGGTCGACCGTCCATCGTTCCGCTGTTTGACTACAAACTGCTGAGTGATGCAGATATGGAAGTAAGATTGATAACCAACCAAGCTCAACCTGTCAACTCTAATGCAATTTATTTATCAAGTTTCTTTGCATTGTCCAAACAGGTTAAGCCAAAATTGTGGAAATTGGCCAGAAGATGAAACGTGTGAATTAATCCATGGCACCTACACATCAATTATGTTTTGAGCTGAGAATTCTACGCAAGCTTACAAAACTTAGAAATGTTAAAATCACGTTTGCTAATGAATTTTGAAAAGTGAATTAAGTGATATTGTTTAATAAAGTATGTTTTCAATTTCCCTATTCTATTCTTTACACTTCTGTCACTACGTAGTGTCATTTGGTAGGTGGGGATCATCATGCAAATTAAGTGGATGGAGTCCCATGATGGACTCCAACATGACAAATACGTTATATTTCCTGCATTTGGGAGTTTAACGAGGAGGATGGGATAGGAAAGGAAGACTGCCATGGCCAATACTTTATCAAAATTAATAATATCATTATAGCATACAATGCTCAACTTACGTTTTATCTTTGGAAATGTTTATGTTGCAGTATTTGTGTCAATCTCAACCTTGGACATGTCCATGCGGTATAACACTACGTCGCACTTTGATAACTTGTATGTCCAAATTACCTGTAAATTATCAGATTTTCATAAATTTCAAGATCTGTTTGTATTCTCATAGCTTTGGATCAAGAATATAACTTTAAAAATATGACAATTACCTGGAAAACAATTCATGCTGCCTGCTTTGCTGATTTTCTTGTAAATTGTTCACGTTTTTTTTAAAAAAAACTCAAAACCGGGATGCCCGTTTAACCTACAAATGTCATGTCTTTCAGTGTTAGCATTTATATTAAAGCTGTCAATAAAGATGTTTCGTTTTGAACTTTTCCTTTATAGAATCAATATGAAACGTATAGAATTGACATATTTAATGGCATCAATTTTTTAAAATTTCCACAAAACAGAATTTTACTATCTGAATTGGAACCATTGTCAAAAACAACATTTTGGACATCATTTATCAATAATTTACATCTGATTTTTCTCATAATCTGTATACAATACGTTTATAAATAATTTTAATCAATATTAGATTCTTGTTTCGACAATGATGCAGCTTGATTCTTTCTTAGCCATTCATCAATTTGAGCTTTTAATTCAACTGCAGGTTCAATCATATCCATAGTTAATGGACTTCGATTGAATGGATCCGATTGATCGCTGTAAAAATTCAATAAATGGTTAATTTTGAAACTTCATTTGGGCAATTTGGATATGGTACAGTAACCTTTAACAGACTACGTTGATAACAAGATCAAAAATCTTACCTCAATAGATGCCTCGCGATAGTTGAATGATCAACGATAACATGTGATGAGGGTAGAAGAACAGGATTGTACATAAATGTCCCCAGAATGGGATCCAAGAATTCCTCAGGGGCATCAAACATACTTTCTTCTTTTATTTTTAAATTATCTGAAGTTACCTAAAAAGGAGAATGATCATTGACAATTGATTCTCAACTGAAAGTGACACAGTAAGCAATGTGATCAAAGCCAAATGTTCCCTTGTCAAGGTCACTCACCTTCACATTCTCGGCCACTTGCAGAAAATCGGGAACAAGATGTGATTGGCCAATTCGACATAAAACATCCTGAGCCTTATCGAAAAGGTTTGGTGAATAGGACCGACCATCTGTAGCCACAGCCTCCCAGAATGCTGTACTTTTCCCAAGATTAATATATATTCCGCAAATGCCTGCTACCAGTTCTTGCGGCTTGAATTCGTACTCTTTCTTGTCGTGGACTTTTAGAGCGCTGGATTTGGGGCCTACCTGAAAAGTAATACAAACGGTTACTAATGAGTTAAACTGTCAAGGATTGGCTGAAGGTAGAACTGATTCGAAACATGACTAACCAGATGGAGCAGGAAGTAATTCAACATGGCTGCCACTCGGTCCACCATGGTTGGGTGTACAAAAATGGAAGACACATCTCGGGTAATCAGACGTAACGTGTTTATGGTTTGGTTTCCCATCACGTTGTGAAACTGCGCCAGCATTCCTGTGTGCCGAAAAGTCATCTCTGCTTCTTGCTGGAGTTCGCGACTCAACTGTCGAAACTCTTCAGTTTGGCGTCTGTGCTGATGTTCTCTTATAGAGCTCATGTGCTAAAGTATGGACGACAACGAATGAGTAAGAAAATCGGCATACGTACTGCTCGGAAATCCTTTTGTAGTCAACAATAATTACCAGAAGGCCCTCGTCCAACAAATAGATAGCATCATTGACGAGAAGATTAATAAATCTTAAGAAAAGTGGTGGCTGGGCACTATTTATATTTTCTTCAGCTTCCCTCGCAAGCTCCTATAAGATACATTTTTTTCTGTAAATTAATGCCCTCGTTCGTCACAAGCATGGGCACCCAACTTTCATCTACATGTATTAGGTCCAAGTGACTAAATCCGAAAAAAAAATGTCCTACCCGGATAGCCTTCCGATGCATCGGTATATCCAAGATGTAGGCCAAGATTTCGTACATGGGACGTCTGTAGTTAAATTTCTGTTCAAATGCAACGCTCTGGCCTGTCATTTCAATGCTGACAAATACTCGGAGCAACATGGTCGCCAGCTGATTAATGTGAGGGTGAGCTTGAAACAGCTTTTCTCGGTAAAACCTTGGAAATGAAGCAGAAAGCGAGTTAACGGTGAAAATCGGCAGCTCGGCAACATACTATGCTTAAATACGACATTTAATGCTAGAGACCGGCAAAACTTACATGCTTATTACGGCCATGTGTGGATTAGTCTCATCTCTGTGGGGCATTAATCCATCAAGTGCATCGGCAAGTTTAGCACGGAGATGGGGGTTGTTCATTCTCTCAGAACTCCCCATAAACACTAGGATGAGCGTCATGAAGTGCTCGAGTGCATCTCCTGCAGTCTAAATAATTCAATAGTAAAATTACACAAGATGTAAGAAATTTCACATGGAAAAAGAAGCGACTCCATAAAGCACCTTTAAAAACTATCCTCAAATATTTTACATATATCGTATTTATCCTGAGGATATAAAAACAAACCTCGAAGATACGTGGATTAAACCGGCGCGAGAAAGATGCAAAGTCGGCCACATTCTCTATAATGAACTCCGGCAAGCAGCTCAGACATGAAGGCACTTTTTCAGCAAGTGGAAAGGTTACATCATGGAACACAGAGTGGTCATCACTAACTGCCACGTTAACAAGCCACGTGGAAGTTGCGAGGTAAAACTTCATCATCATGTCCAATATCTCCGGTTGCATCATATGCGCCTTGATGCATAAATAAAGTGTAGTAACTAATTCGGTGCAAGTAAATAACATGAACACATTAAGTTTCATTTTAACAAATCAATAAAAGTTCAAATTTGCATTAGCGTACAATCATTGTCTACGTACTACGCTCGATTTCGCTTTTCATATCCCTCGTGACTTCAGCTGCTGCTCCTCCTTGGGAAACTTCCATGTACATTCTGTAACATAATTGGGATAAGCCGGTAAATTTGGCAAAAGCAATGAAAATGGATAAATAAGCATTGTTAATGATTTTCCATAAGTTTCGATCTCAGAAATTCATCCCCTAAATATTGTTACCAGATACATCATAATTTAATAATCATGATGCTCATCTGCAAAATAGTAATACTTAAAACAAAGACAATGTCTAAACCATCCAGATTGAGACTTATAAACCTTTCAACAAAAATAACTCATCTTACATACCTTTGTAGTCGTCTCAGCTCACTGATTATTTTTGCAAGTCGTTCATGCAGAGTGTGGAATCCTAATTGCAAACTCCGGTGAGTCATGTAGAAACATTCAGTGGTAAAACTGAATGAAGAAGATGGACTTGGTTCCGTCTCTTGAGCAGGGATAAGGCAAGTCTCTTCTGACATATCTATTATAAACATATCACATAAAAATTAGAATATCAATAATGATCACCATTTCAACATACAAGCATACAATTTTGAAAATGACTAATTACTAGAATTTGACCCTTTTGCTCACAAAGAAGTTCCGGCATTGTGTATTCTTTCGATTTGCTTGTTTGTAAAAATAACCAGATGAATAGGTTTCCAAATTATGAAAATGAAATACAAACTTTTCATGTGAATCCCTTCCGTGGCAGAAGCATCATCGACTTGTTTTCTGGCACAGTATGTGGGATCAATCCGTAATAGCTTGGGAGATCTTGGAGTGGAAAATGGTTGACAAAGATGCAAGAGCACACCTCCCAAATTTAAAAAAAATCCATCGGATGCATAACTCATATTGACTAGCAAGTTCATGTGATTATGCCAGAGCTTGGATTTTCCTAATAAAATTGAAAAAAATTGAGAATAAATGTATTTAGTTTTTTGTTTAATTTCTGTATATTTACAAATCTCAAAAAATGTTCCAACCACTGTTTTCGTGAAGACAGTTTCCTATCCAAGTAAGGACAGCATGCCTAACTTCGGGCGAAAGACGTAACATGGAATTAAATAACTGATATATTTCGGTCGAGATCTTCTTCAAATTCTATAAAAAAATCCATTCAAGAAATCGATTAAAATCGACAGTAAATCTGCACTTTAATGATGAAAAAATTTGTCTCATGCATGTAACATATAAAACACGAGCCAGAATAAAACATTTAAATATTAAAGATGAACAAATATAGCAAATGCTACACCAGATAATTTTCATAACAACCATTTAATAAAGGATATTCTGACAATCTACAAGCGAAATCTCAAAGGAACATCAAAATGCTTTCAAAGTCTCTTCTGGAGGATAGATAATCTGTGCAAACAACTAAAAGTTACTAAGTAATTAAAAGAGTATTCTTACACTCCATATAATTTGTTCCATCCTTTCCTGTTCAATGTGGGTAGAGGATCCTGGGTTATCGAAGAATTCAAATGGGCGATGTTCTGTCTTCGGGATGCAAGATGTGCTCAAGATGGAACCGAGTAGTGTCATTTCAAATGCCTTGCCATTATTTTTTTTCTTAGGAGTACTGTACTTCATAAAAGCCTAAATAAATATACATAATATTTTGCATGAAGGAATATAGATAAAATCTATGTAAATATTTGCAAAAAGGCAATCACACTACACAATTTAACATCATTACTTACTAATGCAAGCGAAGAACTTGATGCAAAGAAACGAAGAACGGCAATATAATTTAGGGTAGTGATATCCAAAAGTGATGGCACACTTAGATGGGCGGCAATGTCATCCAACAGTGGTTTGAAAGTTTCGAAAACAGAGGGTTCATCATCTTTATCATTGGCAGCTTCGGTAAAATCCACCACAGAATTCAGGAACATAATCAGCATATCTCCATCCTCTTTGAAATGAACAAAATTGGAATTTATAAGCATAAACATCACCATAGAAAATGATTTCACATCAGAAATTTGCGAAGGTATGAAACTATCAAATCTATATAAACATCATTGAAGTTTCCCATTGAAAATCTACGACATTTTTAATATAGGTGAAACCTGGCAATGACTATACTTAAAGCTATTTAGAATGAGAGACTTTACGCTTTTATTTACGGAAAAATCGCCCATACTGTTTTCCAGCAGCAACTCCAGCAATTCTTTATGTCCTTCTACATCAGGAAAAATTTCTGGACGGGCAAGAGCAGTTTGGCCATTCTGAGCGATTGCAGAAAGACATAACTCAAGCACATCTTTGTGAGAATCCTGATAAAAATAATAAATAAATGAATAAAATCATAAACAGCAAAATTAATATTTCTGAGATATAGTGAATGGTGCTACTTATTTTAGGTTAAATAAAAGATATTAATACAAGCTGCACTTGATAAATTTGGCATAATTATACCACTGATTTATGATCCCATAAAATACTCGCCAAACAACCATTTGAAGTTTACGTAATGTTGCACCATTCAATAAAGCAATTTTTAAGTGTAAATTACTCACTTTGTACTTATCGTTGGCTGCTTTCCATCTACTGTAGCACTGATATAAATAATACATGATCCTAGCTTCTGCAGCATTGATACCCTTCTCATCAATTACAGTTGAAGGGGAACTTAGGACGAGACTCTTTCTTGGCTCAGACAACATTAACCGTTCAAATACGGATTGCTCCAAACATTTTAAATCCAATAATGTTTGGGCGCCAAGTGAAGAATGGAGATCTTCTAAGTAAACAAGCTGCAATGAACTTTCCCTAGTGCCATCTGTGACAAAGTAAACAAGCAATAAATAAGCTAGCTAATAGGATTGTAATTCTACATGCAAATCAGTTACAAAAAAACAATATACTGACATCCATCCAATGTTATAAGAAAAATGTCTTCGATGATGTGATTAACGTCAACATAATGTTTAGCAGCAACATCAACATCTTGTTTCGAAGGAATACACGAGGAATCTTGCAAAATGGATGTGGCAGAATTGACCGTATTAACAATGTCTCTTTCACAGCCTAAATGAATACGTTCAAACGATTCCTCCTCTTTGGAATGCGGCAAATGTTGACATAGAGATTCAGAGGGCTCTTTCAAAACATCCGTTCTAAATTCGACGGCTTGTTCCACCGTTGGAAACAACGATGAGAATGGGTTGTTCTGAAGATCTCCCATTTTAGCTGAGGCTTAAAAATTATTTGTCTGAAATAAACGAAATGAAAACATGAATGGCAGTAGATTGTAAAGCTCAAAAACTCTAACATGGTGCGGTATGTTTTACTGCGGAGAAACCGAGTTTCACCCTCAAATTATAACTTCTTGAAAATTAACTGACTTGGTCGAGCCAACAGAAACTATAAAATATTCAGATGAAAGTGAGACATTGCAGGTTCGATCAGCATCCGTCTTTGATCTGTCTTCGTGCACTTAGTTCATGATGAGCAGATCAAAAAGTTCAGAAAAGCTACAAACTCAAGCTTTTTATAAATATACTCGATCTAGAGAGAAAATGTGACGCGCTGTATTGACGTCAGTATAACACGTCAATCAGTGCATATATGAAAATAAATTTTGATTTGGCAAGGCCCAAAGTAGCCAAAGTACTCTTCTTTGTACAAGCAGAGTACAGTAAATCAGAAAGAACATGCTATATAGTATAGGCTACGATACCATTCATTCCCTTCAATAACTTGTGTATCAAGGACAACTCATATCGATCGCTTGATCTTGTAGTTCGATAGTCGTTGGGAAAATTCCGGCCACATATAACACAAGTAGGCCTATTTACAAATTGCAAACGTAACGATGCTTAAACTCTTTTACATATGCAGCTGTGATAACTTAATAAGTATGAATGACGACATTTTATAGCTACGCAATCCACCATATAGACAAAACATATGCGATAGATGGCATCCTCTTTCCCACCTCATAAAAGTGGAAACCCTTTTACACTAACCTTAAACTCCGGCTTCGGAAAATAAAAATGAATGTTCAAATACGTGAGAATACATCAGACATTCTAAGCAGAAAGTAGTATCGTGTAATTAAGCTACTATCACAGCATGTTCACAGCTACCATGGCCAACCAGTTTGCACTAGTGTTGGGTCGTTCCTGTTCCTGAATGAAGGACAAAAAACGAAGCTTTCAATAGACGCTCCCCATCCTTCAGTTTCAGCATCACATCACGGTGATCACATCCATGGGAATGGATGACGTCACGACTGGTGACGCGACTGGTGACGTCACTGAAGGAATGAAGGAAAGTCGATTTGAAGGCTTCCTTCAAATTGAAGGAAGAGCTTCGCTGCCTTCAATTGAACTGTGATTGAAGTCGGATTTTTCATTCGATTTTAAAGCTTTCAGTGACGTCACCACTCGCTCGCCTCAAGGCAGGAAAAGCCTATACAATCTGGTAAGTTAAAATAGTATTATTATCATTATTATTGTAGTGTATACTTTTTGTCAATTAATTGTTTTTTTTTGTAGATTAAATGTTCAAATAACAAAATCCAGGGACAATTTTATCTGTAAAAATGATCAAGTTTTAATGAATTTAATGAATCGTTTTTAGAGATTAGGCCTACATTAAAAATATTAATTCATTAAATTCTTTAAAACTTTGAAACTTTATCATTTTTTTTGGACTAAATCGTCACTGATTTTTTTTAATTCATTGATTTGGATATATACTGTAGTATGCGGAAAAACCAGACCATTCCCGGGAGGGAAACTGGTTGGACAGTTTTATGGCCCCGGGGTAAATTAGAAAAATTAATGGCCTTGGAATTTCCCAACGGAGTTCACGCTCGCAGCGCGGTTGTGCGTCATCAGGGGCGATTCGAAACAGGCATTTCGAAATGCGCGTTCCCCCTACGCACTAGACAAAAACGTCCTTTTCGAATGGCCCCCTGACCCACAAAGAAACCCAGCCACATCAAGATGGACGCAATTTGTATTTTATATATTGTACTAGCGGTAAAACCCGGCCTTGCCTGGGTAAAAATTGTTGATTGATTTTCTAACCCCTTTTATGCGATCAGGAGTTAGATTTAGCTGTCCTTTGTCTCCAAAAGATGGCGCTATATGACGTGGATGGGGGACAAGAAACTTGTTTGACAGTTTTATGGCCCGTGGCAAATTTAAAAATTTATGGCCTTGTTATTCCCCACGGTGTCATGAGTGACCAATCATATGGATTGGCAAACCTCAAAGGAGACCACAAAAAACCAAGATGGCGTCGTTTTCTATTTTATATATATAGATATACTGTATACTAGCTGGCAGGCCCAGCATGGCTTAGCCAGGGGCCCTGTACTTACCGATAGCAATAGCGATAGTTTAGCACCGGTTTCGCTTTGCACGCAGACGACGCGGTTGTTTGCATCATCAGGGCCATTCGAAATGGACGTCCTCAAAGGTTACCTCAACCCGGGGACGTCCTTTTTGAATGACTCCTGCAGAGAAATATAAATACAAGACCATTTACTTTCTTTTTTATAAATATAGATACTAGCTGGAAAACCCGGCATTGCCCGGGCTGCACTTACTGATAGCGACGTCAAAGTTGGCCTAATGAACGAATGAGTTACAACTGATGAGTTCCCAAAATTGGACTCCCTCTGTCCGCATTGTGTCCGGTCAATCAGGACTTTAGTGTTAGGTCGTTCATGAGTGAACGAAAAAACACAACAAAAAAAACCAAAACTATAATTCAGTTTAGTGAACTAATTCGTTCGCTAGCTCACTTCAATTGGAGAAAATCATTTTTTGATAAAATTTGGATAACGAAATAAAAATGAAAATACATGTACAGTGTAGATGTTATCAAAATTTTAAAAAATCTCTAAAAAGTTGATTTAGAGACAATTGTGCAGATTTCATTTCTAATGTTTATTCATCAATATTTTTAAAATGCACGTAGAATATATTCAACGATCATGAAAATCGATCATTTTTCATCTAAATTAAAAAAAATGATTTTTTAAATTAATTTTCGCACTAAAATATAGGACAGTCAGGACATTGGAAATTAATTTCTCGTGTAACGTCCCCGTCCGCCTGATGGTCGACCCCCGTCCCAACAGGAATGGAAAAAAATATTAATAAAAGATAGTCCACCCGTCCCTCGCTTTCTGCGCATGCGCCGAAAGCATTGTTCGCACATAGCACTGCCTATAGTATAGCTACAGTTCCGAATCCTACATTGCAAAAATTGATCACCGTCATTTATGCGCATGCAGAAATCTGAGAGAAAGGAGGACACAAACCAAACACCAGACGAAAAGTACAGCGAAACTCAGCAGAACCTGGCCATAGAACAGGTGCCAAGTGTTGCTCATCAAGATCTTACAAGCCTTGAAAGGTAAAAGTAAAGGTGTGCAATAACACAAATATTGAAAGTACACGGGCATTGCTTCGAAAGGCCACAAAAAACCTGCGGAGTAAAAATCCAATGAAGATTTCAACCATCAACAGTATGTTTTTAATACAATGACATGGGCGTAATACATGTATGGACTTGCCTGTGTATGCTGCAGGGAGTGTTGAACTCAATGCGGCAATTATCATCAGTTGATGTATATCGGGAAAGGTAAATGCAATAAAGATCCCTGCATAACAAAGACACACACATGCAAAACGTCCTTGTAGAATTATTAAATATACGTCCAATGAAGCGTAAATTACTCACCAAAGGCCGCTCCGCTCACTCCCGTGCCATAAAGCAGAAGAGCGACCAAGAACCAAGATGTCAGAGTTACTCCATCGTAAAGAATGACCAGTTCGACTAGCCCCACGCCCACCTGAATGCCAGTCATCACGAAAGCAACGACCATGAGTCCGGAAAGAAGTTCGGCGATGGACATTCCTGAAGACGTATGGAAGCGGGAAGATTTAATTTTTGCGACAATAACACGGATCATCTAGAAAGATGCCAGTTGGCGCCTGCACCAATAATTTGCAGGGTTTGGGGGGGGAGGCGGGACCTGGAAAAGTGAGGGAACTTGAAAATGACCTGGAAAAGTCAGGGGAAGAATGGTTTATTTTGAAAACTTCAGGGAAATTCAACGCAGTCATGGCGTTCCAAATTTAATACTTCCACAAGGTTAGCTCAGGGCCCATTTTCCGAGTAGAAATTTGCAAAAATTTGCCCCATTTTCGGAGTACAGATTTGCAAAATATTCCACGATTTCCATGTACACAAATTTACACAATTTTCCACGTTTTCTGAGTAAAATTTTGCTAAATTGTCACTTTTTCTGAGTAAAAATTTGCAAAATTGTCACGTTTTCTAATGCAAATTTTTCACGTTTTTTGAGTACAAATTGGCAAAATTTTCCACGTTTACCAAGTACAAATTTGAAAAATTTTACACGTTTTCCGAGTCGAAATTCGAAAAATTGTCCACATTGTCCGTGTACAAATTTTAAAATTCTCTAGGTTTTCAGAGAACAATTTAAGTTGCACAATTTTCCACGTTTTCACAGCACAAATTTTCCACATTTTCCGAAAACAAGAATGTTTATGTTAATTTTCAAAATTGTCGTTAGTTAATTTAAAAAAAAAAATAATTTCCAGTTTCAATTGGTCAGGGAAATTTTGTTAAAAACCTGGAAAAGTCAGGGAGAAGTCAGGGAAGTTCAAAATGAAATTTCTGGGGGCACCCTGATTTGTAACCGGGCCCCTTTGGTTTTATTTAGTCATGGTTGTAAAAACATAACATGTAACGTATATCCAGAACAAATTTAATATACTTACCTGCAACAAAACTTCTCTCAATGTATCCCTTCTTCAGCTCTACCAAAAGAAGCATGCTTGTGACACCAACGCCGCCAGTATAGATGACACTACGAATTTGTGAAATTTACGGAAAATATGTATAGTATTTATATAATAAAAAAAAAGACAGGCTGCAAGCAGATGGATCTTGACGTATTTACCTTAAAAAGCCCGCAAATATATTATATTTCAAGGTTGGGTTCTCCAGGGAATTGTACACTTCCTGATTAAACTTGTGATTTAATTGAAAACAAAGTAAAGATAAGAATTTATCAGTTCTCACACGGTCAAAGAAATTTCAGCTACCAACATGTTCTTCGTAAAAAAACATTCTCTCGTCCATTTTAAAACGTTTCATTTCAATTTATACTACTTATAAAAGCTTACCACTATCGGTGAATCTCCGATCGATACGTTGGTGATGCTATGTTGTAATTTCTGTATTGACCTATACATTCGATAGGTGACAACCATCGCAATATGGAAATCTGAAATTAACAAAATCCAGTTTGTGTTCAAATGACAAATGCATTGCAATTTTCTTAAAAGTCGGGAAGTGCAATACAATTTGAGCTCACTTAAGTTATCGACCGATAGGTTGAGCTTGCTTTTGGTAACCACTTCTTCAGTCGCCAACGGTCCGTATTCAATTCTTCATATAGCAGAGCATAAAAACAAAATTTCAAAATAATGAAAAACAATTAAGTGAGCAATGGGAAACAAAGGGGGGGGGGGGGAGAGTAGAAATTAAACAGTGGGGGACAAGGTGGCGCAAAGCTGCCATGGGTTAAAGAACACAAATTAATTTACACAACCTCATAATTGTGTAAGAATGTATTTTATAATATAAAGTAAATGCCTCAATTTTAATAGTTTTCAAGTTTTTTAATGACACCGGTCGTTACTTATGCGCAGATCAAATTGGCTAAAAATGCCATATGTCATTTCTGCGTAATTTCAACTTTTTGGTTGTCAAAAAGGAAATGGTCGAGTTCTATACTTTGCCGTAATAAATCGCATTCGTGGCATAATCTATGGAAACATAAAATAACCGAAAAAGTCAGTCCGAACCACTAATTAATACACGCGAGAAAACCAGTGACGTTTACAAGATGGCCTCAACCACCGTTTATGTCATCAATTGCTTCATTATGAATAAAGCATTAATTAGACCACGGTATCAGTATAGGATCACTTCATGTTGGAACCTTTGATGTTCAAACCTTCAATTGAGTGCATGAACGGGAAAAAAACTAGTTCACTCACGTGAGTAAGTGAACAGTTCACATACATCCGGTTCGAACTAGTGAACTAGTTTAGTGAAGTAGGAGTGAGTAACTCAGTAGGTAAGAATTCGTCTGCCACCTGCACGGCCATGACAGCATGACTAGATGGGGTACAAATCCGTACAATATCTGTACACACTACACAGTGGCGCATCCTCAGTCTAGTGCTGTCACCAGATGACAGACATACCGTTGTCCTAGATATCGGCCACTGTCCCGCATGCTGCTTAGCGGCATGCATGTCACAGTGGTCAGCCAAATGGTGGACCGTGGTTTGCGGGAAATACATGGTACCCCCTCGTAGAAGCACAACATTTTTATTTTCACAATCACCTCTTCAAGACCATCTCTGAAAAGTTTTGTCCGAAGTGAAGTAGCCCATAGGCATTCCCATTTCGCAGGGCCACTTTTGCATCGTGCAAAGATGTGTAGTTAGTCTGGAAAGTATAAAGTCGCATGAATTCAAAAACTTTTCACGAATAAATGATCGTCGTTTTATAGGGAAAAAAAAGCTTTCTATGAAACTAGAAGAAGAACGCTGTTGATGGATTTGTTCAACTATAGATACGAGAGTATCTCAGATTTCCCACACAAAAAAAATGTACGGTTTAGGAATCTAGACATTCAAGAAATTTCTCCAGAAGATGGTGTCCAGCAGTTCCTCTTTGGAAGAAAAGAATATTGTTTCAATACTTATTTTTTCTACAGATAACGATGGAAAATAACTTTAAATTGAATTGGGCAACAGTTAATAATCAAATTTTGGACATTTTTGAAAATTCCATAGCTAATGAAAAATTCCTGAAGGTGCCCAAAATTCTTTTAGACTGGCATAAAGTAATGAGCTGTACTTACCAGTATTAGCGTATTTTGATCCAAAGTTGCTAAATACTTCTTTACTAAGTCGCCATGATCTTCATCCACAACGATAACGTTAACATCTTTGATGCTGCCGCCAATAGAGAAGTACAAGAGGAGTATGACTAATGATGGCAAGCACGTCAGAAATAAAAAGGCTCTGGAATAAAATTCCAAATAAGAGAAAATATGCATTTTTAGTTAATTCTAACCAAGAATATTTATTTGGCAATTCTTTCCATACCCTTTGAATCTAAGTAAAAATAGACTATATTTGATTATGGAGCTTTTCAGAGGCTGACGCCTGATGGCAGAGTCCCTGGACCACAAGAAGGGCGTTCGTGGCACTGCCCGCTGGCTACTCTCTTGAGTTTTGCAGATCGGAAATTCAACGATTGGCGCCTTCCTGGGAATCCAAATTTCCTCCGCACTGTTTGCACTATCGTCCTCCACTTTTTCTGAATCTTTGGGCTTGTTACTGTCATTGGCATTGCTTCCTTCATAACAGACCCGCAAACAGACTTCTTCTAAAGTATGGCAATTGAATTTGGAAATCAAGTTCTCCCCAGAATCTTCCGCTGCCATTTTTCCACCGTGGATCAGGCCGACCTGGATACATATTTTAAAAAATTGATTTACTTGGCCAGGAACAGGCCTAAATCTAACTAAAGGATGGCAGAACTGTAGTTAATTATGTCATTCTACAGACCGGGAGACCGTGGGTTATGACAGACCGCAACGATCATAAACATGTTGCCATTTTGAAAATATTTGAATACTAGTACCACAATACTATGAAAAGTGAAGTTAGTGAATAAATAGTAAACAGTTCGAGGGAAAAAAAAAACTTCATGCTTTTTTTATGCTATGGAAAAAGTTTGGAAAATATGGTAGGCAATGAGAAAGAGAAATTTCAGATTTGTCATGGGAGAGAGATCGATCTTTTTGTTAAAAAAACTTGTATACATGCAAGTTAATCGGAAGTTAATATTGCAGCTATAACAGCCATATTATATACACCCATTACCAAGTGAGAATGTCGAGCCTCTTCAATGTAATGCGTAGTAAGAATAATACTGATATTTTTGGTGTTAGCCAAATAGAGCAAATGTTCCCACATGCTAAAAGATGAAAATGAGGCAGATATAAAAAATAAAGGTCATAGTATTCATCGCATTATAACAAATACGTTGTATATTAAATAATCAGTAGATTCTGTGCAATAAAATTCATTTTCCAAGAACTTTCAAACTTCCCTTTTCTCACCTCATGCATCCTTGAAAGCAAACTACTTAAAAAGTTTCTCTCTGTTTGTTTCTGATGCTAATTAAAATATGTAACATTCTTAAGAAATTCCTAGAACAAGCTTATCAGAGAATACAATTTTTATAAACATAAAATGCTTTTTTTTTATAAAAGAAATTTATTCAGGGAACACCATTCCTCAACCTGCCTGACTCACGGCTACTAGCATGGAATAAGATTTCAATAAAAACCATGAAATATTACTAGGATTTTGTGATCGGATCAATTCCAACCGTGGGTTCATCCAAGACGATCAATTTGGGATGATGGAATACTGCGATTCCGAAAGAGACTCGTCGCCCTTGACCTCCACTGTCAACAACATTGGAAACGACATATGAAATTAATTCAAAGAAAATTTGTAAATCACGTGGAGGAATTGCAGTAAATATAAAAGATGAAACCTCAGATTGATGATAACTGTATCGGAAGCGGGAAGTTTCAGGAGTTCTTCATAATATTTCATCCTCTTGCCTATTTTCTCTGCAGATAGTCCGAAGATGGTACCGTAATACGTGAAACATTCGGCAATGGTCATCGTGTCGAAGAGGCACGTCTCCTGTGGAAAATTCATATAACATTTATTTTGAAATTAGGAGGGATAACTGACTTGTTCCACCGTATTATTTTCTGCTATTTATGTAACAAAATGCTTTATTGATCATTGTTGTATTACTTTGCTTCATCCGCCACAATCAATTCAATTCAACTCAGCAAATAAATGCCATAGGGTCTCACCCATTTTCAGGAGAATGCTCCTA
>JAQGBX010001464.1:0-24767 GCA_034698745.1 Megaphyllum sjaelandicum | reverse complement strand
CCTTCTCCCCCTATTCCGGAGAAGGGAGTTAACTGTTTTTCGATGTTTTGTCCCCTTATTATTTTGTAGGCACGTGTCTTGTTTTACATCTTAATTTACGATCCTAACACATTTCTTTATTATTATTACATTGCTTTATCGTTTATATCGTTTGTCAGTGTATTTCAGTTAAGTTAGGATCGTCTGTTTATGATTCCTTTGGTTCCCCTCCTTAGTTAGGAGTTGTTGGTGTTATCCTTGGTTAGGATTTTGCTTGCTATGATTCCCGAGTTAGGGTCTTGTATGCTTTCTTCCTTAGTTAGGATTTTGTTTTCGCGCTAGGTATTATGGGAGATGTTTACTTTTCATTTTGTACTTGCGCCTAGGCGATGCTAGAGTTGATGTGTTTATCGTTTGGTTTTGCACCTGCGTTTAGAGTGTGTAAATCTAACGGCGCTTTTGTGAGCGGCGCTCACGTGCTTTCGGTGTTTTCTTTTCGCACCCGCGCTTAGTACTGTGCTATTTGTTTTTCGGTAAGCGCTGAAAGCCCTTTTCGGTTTGTACCTAAGCCCAGCGCTGTATCCCTTTAATTTTCGTTAGTTGAAGCGCCATATGCTGTTAAAGCTCACTCGAGCTGCTGTTGCCACGCTGGCAACAGCTGATACATTCCGGGCGCCATTTTCATTTCGATTCAAAGGCATTGACGTTTGTTTTTGGTGTGATTCATCACGCACCGTTATGGATTTATGGATTATGCATTAAAAAGTGATTCCAATGAGATGGTAATGTTTGCTAACTTATTTTCAAGACATCTTGCTGATTTCTGAGATCGAAAGCACCCCTCTGCTACCAACATTCTTTACCACTATCACTACAAATAATGAAACGTTAAAAGATGACTTAAACTACGAATATATAACAAAGAAAGGAAAACATGAAGAGACTGCGCAGGTGCCGAACCTTTTCTGCAGTCTACGCGAAGGTTTCAAGGACAACCCAACCCACACTTACAAAATAAGAGTGCCACAACTTAAATACTAGTGAACGGGAATTGTTCAATTCACAGCTGGTTATCAGGCAAACCTGCTGCATCTAGCGGAATTTCAAGTTACACAATCTGTATACCACCAGACAAACTAATTCAAGAAATATATTTTATACCCATCAAAACATTAAAAATAATGGGCTCAACACTGCAGCAATACCGAGCAACCATTGGATTGTTCGGAGGCGGAACGCATCGGAAGATCGCACATACGGGGAACTCCCCCAAAACCAACTTCCGAGTCACAGTCTTTATATCGATCATACTGATATGTGGATTGATACACGCGAACTCTCTTAACAATCGACGCCACCCCAACGTTAAAAATCCACAAACCAACCAACCACCCTAAGAGCAGCAGCATGGATCCAACGATGGTAATTCATAGGAACCATCATCTGGAGCCAATTGTGTGTGGCCACTTGAACCCAACCAACAGAGGACACCTCCAGATTGAAATTAACCAGATATCACCGGTAACCCATCAACTTGGAGCCAGTGCCCGAAAGAAAGCGAAAATAAAGTTCGCCATATGCCAGCCATCAATCCAGAACTTTTGGTTTTCGACCAAAGAATTGTAGCTGTTCTTATACTAATCGTTCTTTACTTTATTAGACTTATTAAATATGAGAGCATTTATAACAAGTGTTATGTAATACCGTGATTGCCGTACTTACTGACCGAAACAGTCAAACCATCGCTACACTCTGGTTCCACCAGAAATATAGGACCCACTACTCCTAATCAAAATTTGATGCTTTAGCTACAAATGGAATCGAAACTAACCCAGGACCTTTATCAAATCGAGTGACTGACCAAAAAACGGACACAGTAGATCCCTTTGCAAAATCCCAAACCATAAGCAGATCACCCAGAAAGGAACCACAAATTTCAGCATCTTTGTGCACAAATACTTTCTCTTCTCAAAACTCGGGAAGAAAAAGAATGGCAACCTCAAGCCTCAGAAACTCTGAAGATTAAGGGTCCCCAATTGGACAAACTAGCCTTGATACAATCATGCACTCGCTGCAACTCATTTCAGACAAACTTACAGGACCCGATGAATGCCTTAACAATATCCCAAATCAACTTCAGACAGCCACAATGGCCATCACTTCGCAACTCGACTCCCTCCAATCTAACTTTAACACTTAAGATTCAAACCCTACAATCTACCATATCCAAACATAAATGAGAGAATAGTGAGTATGGAGAACTATTCTAGAAAGGAATCCTTTATTATTTTTAATTTACCCCCTCCCCCCCTGTTTGAAAGCGGTAGTTCGGAAACTCAGGCTATGCAACTGTTCCAACACCTGGACTTGCCAAACCCGGAGAATTTGAAACTGGAAGCGGTTCATCCTTTAAGTCGACAATCAGACAAGCGTCCCTCATTACCAATAATTATCAAGTTTAGTCATCGTCCTGATGCCAACTTATTTTTTTCAACCTTCATAAAAAAGTTAACAAGTATCAGAAAAATACCTGGCTAATCTAAAATTGGTTTGGAGCATAGCTATTGCCGACAAACCTTAGAAAAGAGGAAAATACTTTTGCCACACTTTGACTTTTTGAAAAAATCAGGCTGTCAAGTCAAGCTGGTAGAAAGTACTCTTGAATTCAATAATCAAAAATATAAAATTGACCCATTATCTAATCAAATCACCCCAACCCTGGGCTGGAAACTCCCGGAAGACGGCATTGCTCGCCTGCAACCAATTAACTTACCCCTCACCTCTCCAAACAACACACAAATGACGAATCAGGAGATTGCCACAACTTTCCAACCTCTTATCCCGTTAGTCTTACAACTTCCACACAGATCCAAATAACCTACTAAATTACCCGGCTACGTCAAAAAACTAACTCCAGATCAACCAACAATGGTGTATGAAACCATTAAAATACTAAACTGGAACATACAAGGTATAAATTCGATCTTATCAGACCCTATTACCAAAGAAACAATATGCAAGTATGACATCATCGGTCTATCTGAGACATGGGCAATGCAACCTTTCAATCTCCTATTAGGCAAATATGACGTCATACACACTCTAGCCACCAAAAAAAAATGCGGCCGCTCATCAGGAGGTATATTTCTTGCCTACGACAATACAAAATTCACCAACATAGAAAAATTAGAACTAACTCAGGCATGGCAATTCATTAAGTTAGAACATGCACCCACCAAATTAAATCTAGTCATAGGAATGCTTTACCTTCCAAACAACTTGCCAAACCTAATGAAACAGTCGTTAATCCAGATACTACAAAAAATCCCCTTGTATTCCCTAGTGATCATGGGTGACTGTAATGCCAGAATATCTTTATTAAACTCACCATTGTTAAGCCCTAATAGAAACCCAAACATACTTCAAGATCGATCTACCTAAGATAAAATAACAAATGTACAAGGTAAATGGATGGCTGGGACATGTGAGCAGCTGTCACTCATTATACTAAACGGACGCACAAAAGGCGACTATAGGGGAGCCCCGACTAGATTTGATGCATGTTTTTTAGTTATATTGACTATTCTATAATAAATAATCAAATGCTCCCGCTAATTGAACAATTCTCTGTATTAACTCTAACAAACTCAGACCACTTCTTAATAGTTACCCATATAAACACCGTAGAAAAACTAAATACTTTGCAACCTAGAACAACCCACCCTAAAATAAAATGGGATCCATCAAAGGCTCAAGACTTCTATAGGATATTCAAGGAAAAACTAAGTGTGGAGAAATTAAATGACTTTACTGGATTAAACAGGTATAACAAGCTCATTGATATTCTTACTCATACCGCAACGGAATTAATGATGATTAAGCCGCACGATCCAAACAAGTCAATAATCAGAAAAGCCCCCTGGTTTAATCAAGATTGTATCGCATGTAAAAATAACTTAAAAGTAGCTGCAAACTCTTTCGCATTAAACCCAAATGACGTTACCTTAATAACACTAAGCGCCTCTAAAATCCAATATAAAATTAAATGCAAGGAGTCAAAAACCCTATTAATACTGGACTAGCATTCTAAGATATCCCAAACTAAAGACTCCTTGTCTTTCTGGAACCTTATTGGTAGGTACCATAAATCATACGCCAAACCCCCAAGCATCATATCAAAAAAGACCTGGGAAATTCACTTCATTAAGTTATATGCACCTCCCCCAAAATTGCCAATCCGTAGTGTAAACAATTATTTAGCTAAGGTTAAACACTCAAACAAACAACAATAACTGACACAATTGGGACATGGGAACAGCCAATTACATTAACCAAACTTTGCTTAGCTCTTAAGCAAATGAAGCGAGGAAAGGCTGCAGGGATCGATTTAACTCTACCAGAGATGCTCGACCCTGAAATCACTTATTTACTTTTAGTATCGTTTAACCACATACTCCATACTGATAATTTCCCAACTAGCTGGAAAAGAATATTAATATACCCCATATTAAAAAAGGGGATCCAACAAACCCTAACAATTGAAATGCTCCCTGATGAGCCAAGTCGGAAGGACGTGTTTTCAGTCTCTCCAGGCCCTCTAGTTTATGCTATGACCGCCGTGATTTCATGCCGCTTATGCTCAACCTCCAGACCGCCGCGCTTCAAGCTATCATCCCCGCACTTTCGGGTTGCTTAGGGCGCCTATATCTCCCAAAGTGTTTAAGCCTATACTTTAACTCACATCTTCGAAGGAAGCCAGTTGCGTTCTCTACACTCGGTTTTTTGAATCAAAGAAATCTAGCTACTACATTTGGACTTACGGGTATATATAAATTTCCATAAACATTTTTCAAAAATGGTAAGCCAAAGCAGCTCTGTTGTGGGTGTTTCTTCTATTTGCTGCCGCCGTGCATCCTACCTCCAGCTGCATGGGTGCGAGCTGCATTACCGTGCTCACTTGTGAACTTTGAAATCCTGCAAGTTCCGTAAAAACATTCATAACGCCGCGATTTCACCTCTACTGTTAACTTCTTATAGTGTTTTATAAACTGTATGAGTTACACAATAATCGAACAATTATTTCTAGTCGTGCCATACGTTCGAAAATAGGCCTTAAATAGGCCTTTTCGTTCTTTGTTTCTTATCTCTCGTGGCACAAATTCTGCCATGAATCGGTTTCCTTTTCGCCGATTTGTCTGTAATTTTAGAGTCTTAAAATTGGTGGCCTCCACATCCACAGATAATTTCGAAAATTTTTCATAAAGTGCTGACTTTTTATTCAACTTTTTACCGTGCCACGCATTTCTGAATAACCTAACCTAGGCCTGATCTCGCCACCCACACGGTTTCTGCCATAAATCTCTTTCCTTAAGGACAATTCACAGGAAATTTCAGCGAGTCTTCTCATCATTGGCCTCCATATTCACATAAAATTTCAAAATTTTTGATAAATGTTTTGGGATTTTATTCAAATTGTTGTGCCGCGCCACGCATTCCTAAACTGGGCTTAATCGGATTTCATCATCCTCACTGACGTTGTGCCTACGAAGTGGCGCACTTTACTTACCTTTAGAGCTGTCCTTCCCGCTGTTTTTGGTGCGATTTTGCATCCAGCCGTATCCATTTTCTCGGGCTTCTCCGTTTCCCAACTACCGTGTTTACCCAAACACAACCGGTGACGCAACCTCCTTGCTGCACTGTTCACAGACGTACTCGTCATTGTTCATAGCTATATTTTCTAAACTTAAGCATAGTGCGCCATTCACGTCCATCTATACACCGCCTACGATCTACATTTTTCATTTATTAGCCATTGTTGCCTTCAAAAACATTTCGTTTATTAGCCATTTCTTTTAATTATTTTTGCCACTCCCCAGTTATTGCACTAATTCGATTTACATTAATTGCCTTTTAAGTATCCGTCGTGATTATCACACTTGCCAACATCACACAACTACTGTAACTACCCATACAAGTTTCTGACACGATGTCTACTCGTTCTCGTAAAACTTCTGGCTTCAGCTCCGACGACGACTCTGCTCTTCCATTGTGCACTCCGATCCGGGCTTCCAAACGTGCCAGTGACTTCCTCGTCTCGTCCCCAAAATTACGGGACGAATTACTGAAGGTTTCCCCGACAACATGGCAACCCAAAACTGGTCCTGGTGCCCTTAACGCCATCCCAGAGGAGATCTGCACAAAGAAAATCAGCGAACGCAAGGGATCTCAGCTTCTGCCCAAGAACTCCCTTGGCAAAAAAGAACTTTTGCTGTCGCCAAACACTGCCCCCGCTACTGCTACGGGCGAAACTGCTGCCCTCCTTGCCGAGACACTGCTGGTAAGGTTGGAGGAGCGAACGCAGAACCAATGGTAACTATTAAAGTCACCCTCAAACCTTGCTGCTGACGTCCCTGGTGCCTCGCCGGCCCACCAGCAGGAGCATCGGTGTCATTGTTGCCGCTGTTGCTGCCCTCGAGCAGCTTTTATGCACGGAAGAACGCGCTCTGGCACCACAGCCTCCTCGCATTACATTTGAGGAGACCCTGGCAAGGATTGAATCCCAAAACACTAATATCCTGCATTGGATGGATACCTTAGCGCCGTTTCTGGCCCCTCTGATCGCCGGCACGCCTACACCAATAGCCCTTGCATCTTCGGCCACTGCTCCACCTGCCTCAATTGACAAAAACCTGGATGGCGATTCCCATCGCACTAACACTTCTCCCTCACTCAACATCCTCCTCACCTCCCTAAACTTGGACCTCCGTGGAGACACACCCCTGCCCCCCTGGAAAACAGTACCGCCACGCTACGCGAGCTGCTTCCACCTCACATAAAGACACATTGCACGCCATCCGTAACGATGCCTATGTACGACAGAAATGCCCTGCTCCCACTAAACTTGGAGCTCTAACTGGAAACCAGATCAGGCTTGAATTTGCTTCAGCAGAAGATTGATCTGTCACTGAGATGGCCATCAACCGCTCCAAAGCTCTCGCTGCTGTCGCTGCAAAGTCTTGTCGCCCTATGGTCATCCTTAAAGGGATATCCTCCGATGTCGAGTCTGCTGACGTCTTATCGCTTCTGGCCCAGCAGAATCCCTCGATAGCGGCAGCTTTAGGCTTAAAACGGATCCATGACGTCGCTCGCGTCTGCTTCAAGAAGAAGAACAACAGGCATGGTGATGTCATGTACAACCTGGTGATCGAAGTTGATCCTGTTCTTAGGAAGGCCCTTCCTCTGAATGACCGCCTGAACCTCGAGCTGCAAAAGGTACACATAGCAGACTACTCCCCACTCATCCAATGTTTCTCTTGCCTCCGCTTTGGCCACACTAGCGCGAGATGCGCCCTTCTCACTAAATCCGTCATCGATCGCTGCTCCCACTGTGCAGGAGAGCAGGAGTGCACGGCTTAAATCTACTCCTTAGGCGTGGCAGCACTCAGCCACATCCCTCACCTGTCCCATCCGTCAGAGAGCTGAAGCTGCGGCAATTGCTAAAATCGACTATGCCTGACAACCTCATCACGCTTATCATCCAATGCAACTTGTCAAGATCAAAAAATGCCACTACTGAACTTCTGGAGCACCTCCGCCGAACCAAGGTGAACTTAGCCCTGCTTGCAAGAACCACATACGGGCCCCACGGGACGTTGCAGGGATTACCCCGACTATGTATGCTACCAAAATCAGCGGGTTATCAACAGGGTGAAGTCAGCTATCTTGGTCCGGCGCGACCTCCATCCGGCTCCAGTGCTATTCTCTCAGTGCACGGACGATACCACCGTGGTAATCCAGCTGCTTATCAACGACCGTAGCTTCTTTCTTGCCAGCAAATACATCGAACCCACCGCTGACAGCGCAGTCCGGGTGGCAGAGCTGGAAACCCTCCTTGAGACACTTGCCCCGTCTCCGGTTCTTCTTGGCGGAAACTTTAATGCAAAGCACGCCCTTTGGGGGGCACGCAGACCAGACGCTCGCGGCACACTGCTTGCTGACCTGTTTGCAGCCAAAGATCTTCACGTGCTAACATTGGAGCAGCGCCCACTTTTGAAGTTTTTCGCCCCACTGGCCCGCGCACGGTTGTCATCGACATTACCGTCTGCTCCGCCCATCTCCTGCCCTGCGTGCATGGATGGTATGTGGACCGCACCGCGAAGGTCACGGGGGACCATCACTGCATTTCCTTCCGACTTGAAGTTCATGCCGACAGGACAGTCCCAGCTGCTCCGTCCACAACCTTTCGCTGGAACTCAAAACACGCCGATTGGGGAACATACGCTGCCTCCCTCGCGGTGGAGCTCGAAACTGCCAACTTATCTGCTAATACTATAGCTGGCATCGCTTCGGGCAAGGGTCTAGACATCTTTGTGGATGCCCTCACCACTGCCCTTTCGCACGCTTGTGATGCCTATGCCTTTAAAAGGAAGAAGGCGGAAATTCAACGCTATATGAACGCCAGCTCTCACCGCATTAAAGAAATCTGTCTTGCGTCACAAACGCTTGGTGCCACGTTTAGGACACTGGAACCCTGCCGGTCCAGAGTTTGCTGCGGCTCTTGCAGCTTACGACGACACCCGCACTGAATACGCTAATGCCATTCGAGACGCAGGCACGAAGAGCTTCCAGGAGTTTTTGGAGGGCCACTCCGATCGAGACGTCTGGGCCCTTCACCATCGTATCGTCGTCTGCCGAGAGCCTGCTACAGTGCCCACCACCATGCTGATCGGCCCTGGCGTCTATACTTCCAGTCCGCTCCAGACAGCTAGAGCTCTGCTCGCACACCTCTATCCACAGGACACCGTGGACGACGCCACCCAAGCCGCCATTCGCGCTGCTAGCTTTGCAGCCCCTACTGCCCCTGCTGACCCTCCTTTCACAAGTGATGAAGTTTTGGAAACTCTTCGCCACATGGACTCCACAAAAGAAACCATTAGCCGATCACCTTACGGCTGATGCATGTCCATGCTGCTTCTCTCTATGTAGATCTCTTCACTGCTCTCTACAATAGATGCGTAGCGCTTGGACACTTTCCCCAACCGTGGAAGGTGGCTATTGTGAAGGTTATCCCGAAGCCTCGGAAGGACGACTATGCTGTGCTGACCGCCTACCGCCCCATCGGCCTCCTCTGCGTTATGGGAAAAGCATTGGAGAAGCTCCTCACAAACCGCCTGGCCTTCACTCTTCGTGCCTCTCTCTTCCCTCCAGTTCGGTTTTAGAGCACAATTATCCACAGTTGATGCTCTGCGCACTGCCATTCAGCGCATTGAACGCCTCAAAGGCCTCGTTCATCAGGTAGCTGCTGTGTCTCTCGATACCAAGGCAGCCTTCGACAACGCCTGGTGGCCGGCCCTCCGACTTCAACTCCTACGCAAGAACTGCCCCTCCAATCTCGTCCACCTTATCGATTCTTTCGAAACCGACTGACTGGTTCGCCTTTACGTGGTGGGAGAAACCGCTAAGATGGTGACCACTCGGGGCTGGATTCAGGGCTCCTGTTGTGGCCCAATGTTTTGAAACATTATCTTAGACGAACTTTTGTCCCTCCCTCTTCCCCGTGGGTGCTATCTGCAGGCGTTTGCGGACGATGTCTTCCTTATAGCTTCCGCACGCTCCGTGGCCACCCTATCTGCCAGGATCACCACCGCTCTTACTACGGCATCCACCTGGGGAGCCTCAGTCAAGCTGACTTTTGAAGCCAATAAGACAACTCTCATCTGCTTCACTAAAGCTGCACGCGACATGCGCATCACCATGGATGGCACCCCGCTTACACGTGTTCCCTCCGTCCGGGTCTTGGGGGTCCTCATTGATGAGAATCTCCGTTTCACGGCTCACGTCAAGCATGCCCTGGCAAAAGCCCTCTCTGCTTACAAACAGATCAACCGCATTACCCGCATCTCTTGGGGCTCCACCCCTTACATACTCCGGACGCTGTACCTTAGAGCAGTGGAGCCTGCGTTGACCTACGCCGCTTCTATTTGGGTTTGGGCCGTTCGTCTAAAGTATGTCCAAAAGTGGCTGGATAATGCCATTATCTCTTCGGATTCAGGAGATTGCTGAGCTAAAGGCTGTCTGAGCCAGCCGCATCACCGAATTCCACCCTGATGACCAATTGATGGATGCGGCGGTACCTGTTGCGGAGCTCCCCCACCCTGCACTGCGACCTCCCTTGACCTTTTCGCTCGCAACCACCCAGGCAGACATCGACGCCGTTCCTCTAGGCCATCTGCGGATCTTCACCGATAGCAGCAAATGCGACGAAGGAGTCGGTGCGGCTTTCGCTTCCCGCTGCCGGACTGCTGCTTCGAGCATATACATATTGACATCATCGGCCCACTTTTGCCGTTGAGAGGTTACACTTACGCTCTCACCTGCTTGAACAGATTTACCAGGTGGCCGGAGGTCTTTCCCATCGACAACATGATGGCGGAAATGGTGGCCCGCGCTTTCGTCGAGAGATAAGTCTTGCGCTTTGGGGCGCCTGCCTGCATCACTTCGGACCAGGGGCGACAGTTTAAGTCCGTTCTTTTCGCATTGTTGGCGGCACTGCTGGGCGCGGAACGGATCCGCACGACGCCGTATGACCCTGCTGCCAACGGGATGGTGGAGCGGTTTTACTGCCAGCTAAAGGCGGCCATCGAGTGCCACGCGACGGAACGATGGGTCGACGTTCTTATCATTGTTCTACTCGGCATCCGGATGGCGGTCAAAGAGGACCTAATTATGCTAATTTTAACGGTTTTCGAATGTGGTAAAAAATTTGTAAAATTTTCAACTGTTTTCGAGGAAATATTTTCACATTTTCGAACAGATTTTAAGGACAAATTTTTAAAATTCTTAACCTTTTTCGGAGAACAAACTTTAAAAAGTTCCATATTTTTAGAATACGATTTTTCATACTTTCAAAATGTTTGCTTGCTATTTTTGGTAAAAAAAAGTTATTGTTAATTTTTCAAAATCTGTTTTCAAAATTGTCATTAGCACATTTTAAAAAACACTGAATATTGTCCCGTGTAAATTTTGCCAAACGTTTTGGATGACATTGGCATATTTCAATTTTAACATTGCCATCGGTCAGGAAAATTTGTTCAAAAACCTAAAAAAGTCCTAGGAAAGTAAAAAATCATTAAAAAATTGGAAAGTTTAATTTGAAATATCTGCATGTTTGAAACAATCTTCTTTCATTTGACATGTAGGTCAATGGGTAAAGCACATTTCTTGAGAAAATGTCCATTTTGAGGACGAACATTAAAGAAGTTCCTTAACAATGCCCCATAAGGCCGAGGGGCCCGCATGATCGCCCTCACCATACAAGAGATGAACACAGATAGGCGATTGCGGCGGCGAGGCGAACCACGGCCCGGAGGTGGGGCGCACATGGCAGGGGCCACAGGCATAGGCTCGCAAATGGCCAAACGCTGCAACGAGGCCACCGGTGGGGCCACGGCATCCAACAACGGAAGGTGCCGGCCAACGTCGGCGACGAAAGTGGCGAATGGGCTACAGGGGCCTCGTCAGGGCCAACAGCAGGCCAAGAATCCACAACATAAAGGGGCGAGCCCAGACGATCCAAAAAAAGCTGCGCCGCTGTGGGGCGAGAAGGAGACCCTGGAAACAAATCAACAAGATTCAAAGGGTCAACAATAGGCCTACCTTGATCCGGCGAGCCAAGAAGAATAGCAGGAGGAGAAGGCAACTCCGGGTCCTCGAGACGATACCCAGGACGGCGAGAAACCCGTAGAAGCCTGCTGAGCAAAGTTGACGGCGGTCACTGCCGCACCCAGGTAAGAGCTCCAATCACGACCATCCTTAGAGGGGTCCATCGAAGCACGAAGGACCGACACCAGGGTCTGGATGGAACGCTCCGCAAGCCCATCCGCCTGCTGATGGTAAGGGGCTCATTCGATGGACAATGCCGTGTGAGCGGCAAAAGTCCCGGAACAGGGCACTAGCCTGAGGGGTACCCTGGTCAGAAGTCAAAGCAGCAGGGACCCCAAACCGGAGAATGAGACGATCAAAAAATTCGACCAGACAACGAGCCGTCTGACGACGACACGCAGAAGCGACGACAAAACGCGTCGCGTAGTCGACGGCGACAATGGCCGAAGTGACGCCCTCGACCGATGGTGGAAGGGGCCCAACAAAATCAAAGCCCCAGTGGGAGGCAGTGTCTGAAGCAGAAATAGGCTTAAGAACCCCATAGGCGCCACACGTGGCACCTTAGCACGCTGACAGACCTCACAAGACTCCACGTACCGGGCCACATCTCTCTTCCAGCCAGGCCAATAATAAGCTCTGGCAATGAGGGACATAGTCTTCGAAGACCCGAAGTGGCCAGCCAGCCGATGGTCGTGGCACGCCCGTAGAACGGAATCTCGCTGGGCGGCAGGCACCACGCGCAATAGACGTGGAGAATCGCCTGGCGCAAAGAAATACATGACGCCTGCCAACTGAACGTAGCCCCTTTGAGAAGACAACGTGGAGGGCGAAGATAAAAGCGCAGCCAATTCCGGATCTTCGGCCTGCTGTGCCGCCAAATCCGAGTCGGTGCGCAGAAGAAAGAGGCAGTCGTCCACATCATCCAAAGGCTTGTGCGACTCCAAAGGAAAGCGACTCAAGCAATCAACGTTAGAGTGGAGGGTGCCCTTCCTATAACGCACAGAATACGAGAACTCCTCCAGTTTGGCCACCCAACGGCCAAGTCTTGAGGAGGGGTCTTTTAGCTGTTTAAGAAAGCACAGGGCGTGGCGGTCAGTCACGATCACAAAGGGGGTACCCAACAGGTAGTGACAGAATTTCTCCGTGGCCCAGACAATGGCCAGGGCCTCGAGTTCCGTGATCGTGTAACGACTCTCAGCGCCCGATACTGTGCGACTAGCATAGGCCACCACACGCTGATCATCAAAAGGGCCTTGTTGTAAAATGGCCCCCAAGCCAATAGTAGAGGCATCCGTATAGAGCCAAAGCGGCGCGGAGGGGTCATACATGGCCAAAACAGGGGCCGAACACAGGCCCGATAGCGGCGCCGCAAGTGAAGAAAAGCCATGGACGAAACGGCGGTAATAGCCAGCGAGGCCAAGAAAGCTACGAACCCCGTGAACATCAACTGGGGGAGGAAAGTCCGACACCGCCGAAATCTTAGCAGGGTCAACGGAAACCCCCGAAGCACTGATAACATGACCAAGATACTTAATTTCCGGGTAGCCAAAGAAACACTTCTTAGGCTTGAGGCATAGGTCATTGGCAGACAGAACACGCAAAACGCGATCCAAATTAGCCAGAAACCCAGGGAAATCCTTGGCAAAAATGATGATGTCATCGAGATAAACGAGACAGCACTCCCATTTAAGGCCAAGGAGGAGTTGATCAAGCGCCCGTTGCATAGAGGCGGGCGCATTGCAAAGCCCAAAGGGCATACGAAGAAACTCAAAGTGGCCCTCAGAACACGAAAAGGCAGTCTTTTCGCAATCTTCGGGGGCCATCGGTAGCTGCCAGTAGCCGGACATCATGTCCAGCGTGGCAAACCAGCGAGAGCCCTGCAAGGCATCCAGGGCGTCATCGATGCGAGGGATTGGGTAAGAATCCGGCTTGGTCTGAGCATTCAGACGACGGTAATCAATACAAAACCGGTACGCACCACACTTCTTCCGCACGATGACGACCGGGCTGGAATAAGGGCTAGAACTAGGACGAATAATACGACCAGCTAACATCTCGGCAATCTCAGCACGGATGACTTCCCGCATCGCAGGTGATGAACGCCGAGGAGGCAGATAAATCGGAGCATGACCCTGTGTATCGATGCGATGGGGGAGCTTACCCACGCGTAACTCTGAAGATGAGAGGGCAAAAACCCTACGATGACGTAACAACAGAGACGAGACGGCCACACGTTCCCCGGAGGATAGCGACGGAGAGATGTTCGTGGCATCCAACAGTGCGAGGTCGTCCGAAGGTGGAAGCACCGAGGACGACAAGCCCGAAGGCAGAGCGACAGGTAAGATTTCAGCGTCCACGGCCGTAGCGAAGGCAACCAAGCTGCCTCTGCGCAAGGTGACCGGTGCAGCAGAGAAATTGTCCAGCTCCACAGTCCGGACGCAGGAACCATCCGAAAGGAAAACTCCATAGCCCGGACGAAAATCCGACGGCTGAGACGGGGCAGGAGAAACCATAAAGTATTCGCCCGGCGACAAATCCCGAGGGAGCGAGCAGTGGACGTACGACAAGGAGCAAGGCGGGAGACGCGTGGGTTCCAACAACCGCAAGGGAACCGACGCGATCCGGAAAACTGAACCTGCACCGGTCGCAGAGCGATGAAGAACAGAAACAGTCGGCAACTCCACACGTCCACTAGCCACGTCAGCCTCAGGAATAAATTAAATCGTAACCCGAGTGTCCGGCTTTAAGTCGTACTCCAAAAAGCGACGACCACCATTCAATACAAGGCCATTCTCAAACAGGAAATCCTGGCCAAGGAGAAGAAGTTCCTCAGCCACATCAACGATACGGCAAGGAAACTCAAATGAGTGGCCCAGACAAGTAAAAGGGGCCTTGACGTAACCGGTACAACGCAGTGGTGTCGCATTAACAGCGACCAGCCCGGACCTGTAGGGTTCCAAAGGCATTAAAGGCAAGCCCAACTGGGCAAAGACCGGTAAAGAGATGATAGAATCCTCCGAGCCCGTGTCCAACTGGGCAACGCAAGCCAAGGAATTGACCGTAAGACGAATGTTAATCAGGCGCAACGCGGCGCCAAGAAAATCCGCGGGGTGAAGAGCCGCCGCGTACGCAACCGAAGTCACCGCAGGGGGCAAGATAGCCGGAAGGCCCGAAGGGGCCGGGGGCGTGGCAGGAGGGGTTGGGGCGCGTGCACAGGGCTTATCACCCCTACGTGACCGGCCACGGCCTGAGGACGGATTGGTTGGGCAATCCGGGCTATAATGGCCCTTGAGGTTACAACCAAAACACGTAACCTCCGAAAGAGGGCGAGGGTCCCTGGTACGTCCCGAGGGGGGCTGTGTACCCGCAGCCGAAGCCGCAGGGCCTGCAGAAGTCCGTGAAGCCCCCCGTAAATTGGGGGTACCCTTAGAAGACGGCGTCCATCCCTCGGAGCGGTGAACACGCACCGCATCCTCCATGTCATTGATCCTCCCCCATAGCTCCGCCGTCGTCTTTGGCATGTTGATAGAGATAGCGGAGCGAGCAGGAAAAAGCAACTTGGTGATCATATATGAGAGCATTGTTCGATCCGGCATTTCCGAATCAACCCTACGGCAAATGGCGGCCATAGAGATAAGATAAGCCTTAACGGTCTCCCCAAGCTGTTGGCGACGATCCGTAAGATCCTTCATACGGCTGGCGACAGATACAGGCTCTCCGAACGTCTGCACCAAAGAGTCTCGCAGCGATTGCCAGGTTCCAACCCTCCCAGCAGGGGGCAGTCCCACGAACCATTCGAGGGCCGTGTCCTTAAGATGTGTACGGAGCTGGATTGCACGCTCCTTGTCACTACAGCCGTAAGCATCCGTGAGCGCAAAAAACTTCAAAAGGAAGTCGTCCACGTCAGTCAACCCATCAAAAAAGGCAGATTATCCATACGGCGGAGAGGCTGGCGCTCTGGAGTGGCAACAACTGGGAGGGGCGCAGGGTCCGGCACCGCCACGATCCACTCAGGATCCGGAACTCCAGCAGGGGCCCGAGGGCCAGGACACGGTACCGTCAAGGACGATCGATAGGTCGCCGTAACTGGAAAGGGCGAAGGGGGCGCTCGAATAGGGCTGGCATAAGGTAGGCCACCCGCGAAGGGAGCGACTGGCAATGCCGAATGAGGGGCCGTAACAGGGTCCTCGAACGCTAGTGGTCGATGTTTCTGAACAGCAGGCGACCGATAGAAGGTCGCCGATAGAATAGGGGCACCCTCTCCAGCCACCGAAAGTCCAGAAGTCCGAGGGGCACAAGGTTCCCCCTGTAGTGAAAGGCGAGGCATGCGGCGCAAAGTGCCGTGTTCGTCGTGGCTAGAACCTGGGTCAGGCGAAGACCAACAGGCGCGCCCAGACTGGGGCGCCTGGGGGGAAGAATGCCAGGACCGTAGCAAATGGTTGGCCGAGGCGATGACATCGGCGGTCTGTGGCTCACCTGGGTGGGTCAAAACCCAAGAATTAAGGTTCGCCAACAACGAACGGACATCAGCCAGTACCGCATCTGGCGAAACCTGTAATAACGAGTCACGACGGAGATCGGCGGAGTACGAACGCTGCGAGGGGGCAGAGGTGCGGCGAGCCGCAGCATCGACAACAGTCGCAACACTCCTATCCGAGGAACTAGAACGATGCTCCAAAATAACGCCCCGAGAACGCAGGGCGTATCTATTACGAACCGAAGGTCTCAAAGGACCCTCTCGGTCCGTTTCTGAAGAGCTCCCATCTGGGGCAGTAGCCATGATGTCACCGATGGCTGTAAGTTACAGAGAAAGTAGCATTTCCACCATGTAAGGAAAGGCCACGCAAAGTTCACTTGAATTTTACAACCGTTTATTCCGGAGAACTTTACATACGGGGCCAACGTGGCCTAAAGCGTTAAACACAACTATATTAAACCCCTCAATATGAGGGGAATTCGAGTTAAGAAAATAAAGAAGAACGAAAACGAACGCGTTTAAAATAAACAACTAACAAAAGCTCGCTTCAATTTGAAGCTTACAGTCGAGCTCGACAAAAACCGGACGACAATCTTGTCCGTCCGAAAACACAGCCAAGACTGCCCAAAACGCGACCCGGTGCTCCCCAGGTGACCTTCCGACCTGGAGGGTCACCTAGCGGCAAAAACGTCCTAAACCTTAGGATCGCCAGGAATGCCAAGGACGAACCCTGACACACTCATCCACTAAAAAATTTTGTATCTCATCCCTTAGTAATATTACAACATCTGTAAGTGATGGCAAGGCAACAGTCATGTACACGTGACACAAAGAAGGGAATTTAATGTAAAAATTGGAACTATTTCGTTCTGTTTGTTGGTCGCGTAATCTATTTGAACCTTTGCTATGTGCATGAAATTCCATCCGAAGAATTACCTCGTCAGCAACATAAGACTGTAATGTTATCACTAACATATTAAAGGTGCAATTTTCTGTTGAGTGGAATGCTTCAACCTTGCATTCTTTCTGATTGGCCATCAGAAAGAATAGTGCTTTGCTGCATATTAATATCATTCTGAACCAGGTGAGCATACAGGTGACTTACATCTAACGATGAATCGGATCCGGTATATAACAAAGCCTGAACCACAAGATCTGCAGCCGTGCATTGCACGCACATCAGATCATTGATGTGATATTTTCCCAGAAATTTTTTCTGACTTTTTCCCTAACAATTTTTCCCGGGGACATTTGTTTCCAACCATAATTTTACCACGGACATTGTTTCCCCAAGATATTTTCCCTAGGACATTTCTTCCCATGACATTATCTCCCCAGACGTTTTTTCACGGGGAACTTTTTCCCAACATGATTTCCCCGGACTTGTTTTCCCTAACATTTCTTCCCAAGGACAATTGTTCCCATCTATAATTTTACACCAGACATTGTCATCCTAATCATTTCTTCTCCTGAAATTTATCCCCTGTGCCACCAAGGAAGAAAAAATATCGAGTTTGTGCCCTGCGAATTCCACAAATTGTTGGGAAGTATGGCGAGATAAATTTATTGGAAAATGTTATTAGATAACGAAAACGTTGTAGAAAAATGTAAAGATTAAACTAGGCCTCATGGCCGAACGAAACGATGACGTTGGGAACAAGGGCTAGCGCATGCTGACCACGTGTTCTGGAGGTCGAGGACACGTGTGCGTCCGGTCGAAGTTCGAGAAGAGAAGGCTAAGGAAAATCGAAGGTCGACCTTTATACCTCGGCCTGGAGGTCACTCACGTGACCCGCGGCATTCTAGGCTGTGGCTGTTGGCTGACCACGAAGTATGTCTGTGGTCGCGTGAAGATAGGTGAAAAAGACCGACATCGAGTTGTGTGCACCGGAAAGCGCTTTCGTGCCGGCGATGTTGCGCTGCGTGGTGGAGCTGTCCCTGGCGATGCTGGGCCGCGCAGCGTAGTTGCCACCTGCGGCTGAGGCGCCGGCGGAATTGTTTGCGCCCGTGGGACTATGGCCGCGTTGTTTGCAGCGTTAACACCTAGGAAGGCCGGTTTGTGCCGATGGCCACTTTCTTTCCTAGGACACCCAGGGTTTAAGTTCTCCCCTGCCGTGCCAGGACCTCGAATGGCCCATCGTAGGTTTGCTGGAGCGGGCGGCGGATGGCATTGTGCCGCACAAACACGTGTGTCGCTGTTGCCAGATCCGCGGGGATGAAAACAGGCGCGTGCGCGTATGCCGTACCCGGAGTCAATCGCAGCAGCTCCATGCGTTTATGAAGTTGGCCGGCGAAGTCAGCCGGGTCGACCGCGACTGTTCCCGACTCGAAGGGCGCAGCGATCATTGTGGCGCAAATTCATGGTCGTTTTTTGCTGACCTATGCACTATTCGTATACTGTGCTATGCACGCAGTTCGCCGACCATTTCAAAGACAGGCGCCCCCAATTTACGAATACCGCGCCCTCGTGAAAATTAGCATGATTAGCTTTACAAAGGCATATTTTAATGTTAAGGTGTGTTCAAATAAGACCTTCACGTGTAGAAGATATTGAATGGAATGCTAATCCACAGACAGTGGCAGGGAAGGGGTAGGATTATCGCTGGTGGTCGACTCTAAAAAAATGCCAAACACGACTAGAACCCTAAGTCAAATATTGCCCATAGGGTGTAAAAATTTAAAAGTCGGCAAAGATAATGTTAAAATGACGTTGCTTTATAGAATTTCTAGAAACTTTCCAAAAACAATAGCGTCATTTTAATTGATCATTGCCGTCATGTTCAAGTGCTAAAACTCCGAGATTGAAAACCATGTCTACTTCACACACTAGTGCGACTTGTCTCGTCGATTTCTAAATCCCCAAAAACGTGTGCATACCAGTCCATAATGGACCATTGACCAAGTTAAATACGGCATCACATCATTTTCAGACAATTTTAAAACTTTGCTCGTTTGCTCACGATTTCGTTTCTTTTTGAAAAATTTCAATGATCCTTTTTTGCTTTTATATTTGGAAAATGGAAACTTAAGTTTGAAATGTTGCATTTATAAAAATTGTCTATTACACAAACTTTGGTGCATTTTAGAAAAAAATGTAACTTTCCATTAATAGTTTTTTTTGTTTAGTTATTTACGTTTCATTGTTCCCTAGAATATCATTTTTAACTTTCATAATTTTTCCAGGTTTTAAAAAAAATCCTCTGACTAACGATAATGTCAAAAATGGACTTATTTTTCCAAATCGACACAGTAATATATTTTGCAACATTTACAAATGACAATTATGAAAAATTAACATAGAAAATGTTAAAATTTGAAAAAAATCCATGACATTTTAAAAAATATTTAATTTTGTACTCAAAGAATGTAGACCGTTTTGCAAATTTGTCCTTGAAAAATATCAGAAATTTTGAAAATTTTTACGTTTCCCCATTTTGAACGTTTTCCCAAGTTTAAATTTGCAAAATTTGTCACATTTTCCCGAATAAAAATTTGTAAAATTTACCACGTTTTCCAGAGGACAAGCCGTATGTTCAACATTCGGTGAGAAGAAATTTTCCCTGTTTTCCCAATTTCAAATTTGCAACATTTTCCACGATTTGCCGAGTTCAAATTTGCAAAATGTTTCACGTTTCCCCAAGTTCAAATTTGCAACATATTTCATGTTTTCCCAAGTTCAAATTTTCAACATATTCCATGCTTTCCCGAGTTTAAATTTGCAACATATTCCATGCTTTCCCGAGTTCAAATTTGTAAAATTTTCACGTTTTGCTGAATTCAAATCTGCAACATTTTCCATGTTTTCCCGAGTTCATATTTGCAAACTTTTCTACGTTTGGCCGAGTTTAAATTGGCAAACATTTTCACGTTTTCCCGAGTTCAAAATTTCAATATTTTCCACGTTTTCACGAGTTCAAATTTTCAAAAATTTCAACGTTTTTTTCCGATAACAAATTTTAAAAATGGTCCACGCTTTTCCGAATGCACATTATAAAAATTTGTCACGTTTTCCGATTACAAATTTTCAAAATTTTTCATGTTTTTCCAAAAACAAATTCCCAAGAACTATGGTTAAATGTTATTTCTCAAATTTACACACTTAAAATTCATTCATAATGTTTAGGATAGAAAAAATTATTATAAACAAGTAGGATAAATGGAAATATTTTTCCGTAAAATGGTCCATTCTTGTAAGGAAAAATGGTAAATTTTGTCAGTGAAAGTCAGGGAAATCAGGTGTGTACTTTTGGTAGAAAATCTGTACACGGAATACGTTGAGAATTTCGCAAATTTGTCCTCGTGAAACGTGGAGAACTTTGCAATTTTGTCCTCGAAAATTGTGAAAAAGTTTGTAACTTCGTCGCCGCAAAACGTGGAAAATTTTGGAAATTCGCCATCGGAAAACGTGGATAATTTTGGAGTTTTGTTTTTTGGAAAACGTGGAGTTTTGTAACTTTGTCCGCGGAAAATTTTGGAAATTTTTTTTTTTCGGAAATCGTAGAAAATTTCACAATTGTGCACTTAAATACGTTGATTTCCATGACGTTTTCGAAAAACGTTCCCTGACTTTTACACCCTGTGATTTTATTGCTTAATTTTGACAAATTTCCCACATTAAGTTTATCAAATTTTGCAAAATTTCCCACATTTCATTGGTTAATTTTGAAAAATATTCCACGTTTTAATGATCAATTTGAAAAAATTTCTCATGTATTGAATACTTTAGATAAATTTGAAAAAAAAGTCATGTATTGATCAGTCAATTATACAAAAGTGTCCACTTTGCATTGATGAATTTAGAAAAAATTTCACTAGTATCGATTAGTAAATTTGGCAAAATATTTCAATGTTGCAGTTTTTAGAAATTCTTTAAATTGTTTAGAAAAATATTGATCACATTTATAAATAATAAATTGCTCCCCTTCCCCCAGAAAAAGTTTACCTATGTCCTTTTTATGGATACTGGATAGGGAGGAGAAGAGTATAGGGCGCAAATTTCTTATCTCGCCTAGGGTGCATGGTTCCCTTGGAACGGCGCTGGCCCTAGTTTCAATTAGACACAATTACATAAGGGTCAAAGTTAAAATATCAGAATGCAATAAGTATTGTTGAATTATGCAACAACATTGGATTCTCTTAAGATTAAAGTTAAAGTATCTATGATGGAACCACCTATTGTGCTTCTTGTACCATGCATTTCAAGCATGAACTTTTGAGGGCCTTCTGGTAAATGGTAATGTCATCCACAATTTTTGGCAAAATTGACACGGAACAATATTCAGTGTTTTGTAAAATGTGCTAATGACAATTTTGAAAACAGATTTTAAAAAATTAACAAAAAAAATTATTTTACCAAATTAGCAAGCAAACATTTTGAAAATTTGACAATTTTGAAAGTTTCTACTCTAAAACGGTTGAGAGTTTTTAAAGTTTGTCCTCAAACTGTCCTCAAAACGTCAGATCTTAACATGCATATAGTTAAATTCAGCTAAATGACGGTATGTTTTTATTTAAAAATTTCTCCTTGGAAACTGTTGAAAATTTTACAAATTTGTGATGCTTAAGGTGGAAAATTTTGAAAATTGTACTTACGAAAAGTTGGCAAACGGATCCTGAGCTAATCACGTGGTAAATATATTTATTTTGCAAATTAATTGTTGCACCAACATTAATACATTGAATTTCCCTGACATTTTTATGATAAGTCATTCTTCCCTGACAGTTGCAGACATCTTCAAGTTCCTTGACTTGTTTCATGTTTTATTTTTACATGAAAAATCGAATGAAATCATTTATTATCCAAAAAATTGGATGTTTTACTTATTTTCAAAAGTGTAGTAGTAAATGTCAATGTTCAAAACATTGTCCAAATAAAATACCAATAAACTTTCTTTAGCTATGTCAATGAAATTTTGCAATTTTTTCCTCGGAAAACTTAAAAAAGTTTAAAATTTTGCTCACAGAAAACCTGGAAATTTTTTGCAAATATGTATTCGGAAAACATGGCAAATTTGTACGAGGAAAATTTGGTAAATTAATACTTAGAAAACGTAGAAAATTGTGTAAATTTGTACATGTTAAACGTGAAAAATTTTGCAAATCCGTGCTCCAAAATTGTGGAATATGTAGCAAATTTCTACTCGGAAAGAAGGCCGTAAAAAGGTTGCATGACAAAAATGTCGCTAGTCAATATGGTCGCATAGTAAAAACCACCAGTAAGGTCGTTTGACAAAAATATCGCCCAGATCAGTGTTTCAACCTTTTCACCACTGCAGACAGTAAAATATTTCGCAGATCATCGTAAGGTAGAAATACAATTAATTATCAGGGTTTCCTCAGTAATTTTATACTAAACTTTCTTGACTTTTCCAGGTTTTTAAAGATATTTCCCTGATCGAGATAATGTCAAAAATAGACACATAGTACATGTATGCTAATGTTATCTATGATTTTGCAAAATGAACGCAGAAAAATGTTCAATATTATAACATTTAATAATGTTAATTTGGAACACTTTTACAAAATTAGCATGAGATAATTTTTAAATTTGTCCTTGTAAAATGTTAAAAGTTTTGAAAACTTTACCTGAGAAAAGATTGGAATTTATGCAAACCTGTCCTCGAAAATAGTTGAAAATTTTTGAAATTTTTGCTTGGAGAAGATCAGAAATCTTGCAAATTTGTATTAGTCAGAGTTGAAAAATGTCCCAAATTTGTATTATGGAAACTTGGAAAGTCTTGCAGATTTCTCCTCGGAAAATGTGGAAAATATTGCAAATTTGGCTCAGACACTTAACAATTTTGCAGATTTGTACTGAAGCTATCAGCCTGAATACTAAAAAAGTAGAAGCAATCCTTAATCTGCTTCAATCAAAAATGTGAAAGAGGTATAATCCTCCGTGTCATCTTGCAGATGGTTCGCCAGGTTCATCCCAAACTTGGCACAAATAGCAGCACCTCTATAAAAGTTACTGAAGGAGGATGTGTTCTTTACATTGGATAATGCTTATCAGTTAGCATTTAAATTCTTAAAAGATCATTTGTGGCAGGCTTTCATTTTAAAACAACCAGATTTTGCAAGTTTCCATTTGTTTATGGATGCAATTCACGAGGCAATGTTTGCCGTCATGGTAAAGGGCGATGAACACCCATATTTCATCATAAGAGTACACCTCCAAACTCCTGACTAAACCACTACAGAATTATTTCACCACCAAAAAGGAAGCATTGGTGGTTATTTTGGCAATTGGAAAATTTAGGAGATATCTTGATGGAATTCCTTTATTTATTTTGATCATCGACCATTGTGTTGGCTAATCACATTACATCAGCCACAGGGCATATTGGTCTATTAACCTTTGTTTTTGTGAGAAACAGCTTCCATGTTCCTTCTTCTGCTAGGCTTCCTTTAGGAAGCAATCTCCGATGAACAATGGATGGTCATCCCAGGAGGGCAGGCCACTGCCAAACATGGAGTCTAAATGCACAAAATAAGCATAAAGCAGTTTATTCCAGTATAAAACTCACATAACTGAGGTAACTTTATAGCAAACATCATAAGGAAGATCAAGCAAAGTAACTTTACAATAAACATGAGTAAGATCAGGCAACGTAACAAGGCACACACCCCTTGAAGGTATTGTCGGATGAGACCGGTGCTGTATGTGAGTTGTGTTCGCTTGGCGAGAGTTATGCCCTTTTGAAATCCTTATAAGCTTTAGCTTGTTTTACTTTTTTGTTCTTTTATTGTCCGGGAAAGGGGGAATCGCAATTGAAGCAACCCAGAACCTTTCCCGTACTACGATGTCTGTTCTTTGCGAATTTCGTTCTATAATGTCGATTGTCGAACCTTTTGCCTTGTGACAATGCGCGTGAATGTTCCGATTGAATTAAAGAGTTCTTGTAGTTTCCTATTAGTTGCAGGTTTAGTTTGCTTGATTATTCTGATCCCCCTTGTTCTTTTGTGCTCTGGTCTTCGCACGTCGTTACTTGGGATATTATGCAAGGGATTGGGGTTTGACACTGAGTACTGCACTCATTGGGGCTATGTTAGGCTTAGTATAGGTTAAGATAGGACCTTATGGTGTTCCTTTGTTGCTTATGTATTGAAAGTTCACATCTAACCAAAAATGAATTTTTGGCATACCTTTTAAGTCGGACTCGAGCCTACCAAGTAATTAGCGATAGGTTAATCACTCTATTCCCTCTTAATTAAGGGAGTGCAATCCGAAACACCTCCGTGGAGGGCAAGGATGCTACCTAAGCACTCCCCACATAGATCCCTGTGTGTGTTACCTTGGATCCCTTCCTTAACTATAGAGGAGGCAGGTAACACTGGAATTTTTCCTATTTATCCTATTAAGGATAAATCTAGGTATTTAAGGAAATTGGCAAGTTGCCAAGGTGATCCTTGACCTGCCGGTCATAACACCCCCCACTAAAACAGAGCGACTCCATGGCGATACTTGTTGATGTTTTTGAGGCCACTGCCGGCCTCCGTCACATCGGTGACGTCATCGCCATGACGTCATCGATCGATCAGCTGACCTTTTGGGACCCCGTGCGACCTCGCACCTGCTCCCACAGCTGATCACCATACCTGCCCCACCTGTTGCCACGGCTGGACGCGTTTTGCTGACGTGGCACGTTTT
>JAQGBX010001463.1:0-24771 GCA_034698745.1 Megaphyllum sjaelandicum | reverse complement strand
TTTGTACATAACTGTAAATAAATCGTTATACATCGTCTACAACTCTCCACCTTAGTCCTTCACCGAAAACGCCAAATGTTCATCTGAAATCTTGAAAAGTTTCATCTTAAAAGACTTTTTCCCCTCACAGGATGGAGTTTTGTCGCCGACTAGCAAAGACTACTTCCGACTAAACGAACTGCAGGATGAGTTCAACTTCACCCAGACTGACGATTTCTTCCATAGCCGCCGATTCTTCCTAATTCAGCAGCGGGATCGAGGCGTTCCTGAATTTCGCAACTTTCGCATGATCCCGATGCGAGAGCAAGACATCTCGCCCGACGTGTTCAAGGTGATTTTTCGGTCGTTTCCCCGTAACTACAAACTAGAACCGAATTGGGCTTGATAATTGCTGCAACTGTCTATTTGTCCACCTTCTTCAGGCGTACGAGAAGCGCTTGAAAGACGAACACTTGCCGCCCAATCAAATGGATGAGGACGTGGATTCGTATCGCAGAAAGGTCACGCAGTATCTAAACAAGGTTTGCAATATCTGCTTGAATTTCGGTTTCTCGCCAAGTTGTTTGAGGAAGTTAGTTGTTCTTGGATTATATTCCCGAAATTTGGAATTTGAAATTTTTAAATCATATGCCAGGATTCAATATTGAGTCCATCGATTTTCAGCATTTTTAAGACTTTAAGATATAAAGCAGTTGGATGTTCAACATTTTGAAAAGTGTTTCTTGATTAAATTCTTTTGCCAGGTAAGGGAAGAAGTCTGGAAGCGCTACCAGTTGACCCAGCACAAAAAGGAACTTTCAGATTTGGTGAGCGAAGAGCAGATACCTGACATTGGGGCATTGGGTTCGACCTTGGTGAATTTGGCCGAAAGAAAGAGGCCGCTTCGGCCTATCAGGAAGGAACGCAAGAAGGTGACCGCTCAGAATGTTGGTGGGGCTGCCGTCTCTATTCTGGTCAACGTAGCAGGCGCATTTAACGTCCCTGTGCGAAAGGAGAGCGAAAGATCTTCTCGGATGCCACGTCAGTTAACAACAACCAGTCCAGTCACCATCCAGGAGGTAGGGCATGTGCTTCAGCGCCGTTAGGTTAGCTTTTAAAATTTGATGTCATCAGTAATTCCTTGCACTATTTTAAGCCGCTCGTGCAACCCTTGGTGGAAGTCACGTTCCAGCAGTCCACAGTGCACACGACTGTCAGCTCCGGTCCGAACCCATGCTGGAATCAGGATTTGCAGCTGGAATTTAAGTATGAACGTTGAATAATTTTTTAGATCGATGCTTCTCGGCCTAGCCAGTTAGGCTGAAATTTCAAACTTAGTTTCGACATGTTTTGGACAGGGGTTTTAAATCTTTTTTTAAGGGCACCAAACGAGGACTTCTCTCCCAGCAACCTTCAGTCGGTGAAGGATGTGCTTTACTTCAACCTGTTCGACGAAGTGGTCGTCGATCTACTTGAAGATGAACGTGACAGGGACTCGCTAATCCATCAGCGCATGGAGAAGCGCTGGCTGGGCTCCCTACAGATTCCCTTTTCTACGCTTTACCTGAACACCAGAGTGGAAGGTACATTTCAGATGACTCGCCAGCCCATCCTTCTTGGCTACACTCAGGATTCCGCACTCCGCAAGTCAGACCTGCTAGGAGCAGATTTCGGATCCTCGTCCGTGGAAAAGGAGCATACGTATTTGTCCGTTTACATCACGCTGGAACCAACTCTTCCTCTGCCAGAACCACTCAAGGAAAAGGTAAAGTATTGTTCTTTTCAGTATAGATCAAAGAAACGTTTTTGGCAAATTCTTTCACCATAGTTGATTTTCAATTTGCATCGATGTACGTAACTTCAATCGCTGTTTTTGCTCCATTTACTTAGTTCGAAAGCTGCGAATCGGAGAAGCTAGTGCAGAGGGTGGATGCATTCAAGGCTTCCTTCACGGCAGGTTTCCCCAAACGCCAGATGAAAGCCCTTGTCATCAACATGGAGGGCAAATCCGTGTTCGTGACACGCTTCCTGCAGCCATTGGAACCACCCGAGGAGCTGTGCAACGAAGCCACGGATGGCCCCATGCTCCGGGTGGCTCGCTTTGTGTCTCTCATTCCCCTCATTTCGGACATTGTGGTGTTTCCAGGACTTTGCGATATTTGGACAACAAGCGATGTGAGTTGTCAGAAATTATCACTAGAGGGTGACTTTTTAATCACTACAATGCTCATTCGGTGTTTTCCTTTGCTACTTTACAGCAATTCTTGAACATGTTGGTAGGCGATCAAGAGGAACACGCCATCCTTCTTTGCAACTACTTCCTCTTTTTGAAAAAGAAAGCGTGGCTCTTAATGGGTGAATACATTTTCAATCAGTATTAGTGGTCTGTTTATATTCGGTTTTTGGATTTCGTTGTCAATTTGGACTAAAACAATTGCGTACTATGAAACTTATTAAAGAAATTAACGTTTTTAGAGTCGAGAGATTTAGTCAAATTTTCACCATGCGTATAGAGTTTTCAAGAAATTTGAACTTTGTGGGTTATTACTTTGTGATTCATCTTCAGTTTTAATAAGGAGTTCCCCGAAATCATTATGGAATTGTGCAATAAAAATGTTTTCCTTGCAGGATTTGCAATACCGGAAGGTCGAACAATTTACGTGTTAACTGAAAATGCAGGTGAATTTACCATGTGGAACGCTTGTACCGGGGAAAGTTTCAGCACTCACGACAGTTTCTGCCCAGTGCAGAGCGTCGGCTGCATTGCCAACCAAGACAATGTAATGATAAAAGCGGTTTGTCTGTTGTCGCTGCCAAGTAAGATTTTATAGCATGATTTTAATCTCATTTTGACACGTCTTCAGATATGGGTGAACGTGCAGCATTCGTGCGAACCATCCCGGATGTCTTTTGACTTAAAGAATGCAAAGCATTGGCGGCCGTTCTTTGACAACAGCTTTAGAAATCCAGGACTCGCCAGCATTCAGGTTAGTCCTTACCTCCATGCCGCGTAGTTTGTTTAGGTCAATCAGTGGCCATTTCATTACTTTTGAGAACCGAAGAAGAATGTCCCTGTTTGCGCAAAAACGACGATAAGGCATGTGGTTTTATTTTCCAGCCGGAAAGGATTCCTTATCGGAAGACGGAGGAAGCTTTCGTTGAAAAATTGCAAGAGAAAATCGAGAGAACGCTGAGAAACCAGATGATGCAATGGAGGAAAAGGTTTCGCACATCGTGGAATCGCCACAGCAGCCAAGTTTTAAAAAGGATACTTCAACGGTAAGTCGAACCCAACATTTCCAATGTTTACTAAAAATCTGGAATCTCTATTCCTATTTGGGCGCTTCAGAATAAACTAATCGACAAATCTATTGAAATTCTAATTAAAATACATGATGAATCATTCTAATCTTATTTTCGTTGTTTTCTTTCAACATGTGAACGAAATAGTTCAAATCAACCTTGCGAAAATCCTACACTTAATATTCGGATTAATTGCACATTTTTAAATGGTGTACGTGAGTTGAATAGAATTCTTTTTTTGTAGCATGGAGTCCAGTAAATTTGGAGTTTGGAACGAAGATGAAATCCAAGCGGAACTGCAAACGATAGTGAGTGTGTACAAGGTAAGCGGAAGTTGTATTCTTATGAGGAAGTGTTTAAATACCCTCCTTTACAGATTTTAAGTTAAAGATCGGCTTTCGGTTAATTCGAGCCGAGCCTAGCGGAATAAGGTTAAAGTTTAAGCTAACTTGACCACATCATCCACTCAGGAAAAAGTTTCATGGTTTTTGAACAATGAATGATATTCAGTTTCTAGCCAACCCTTCCTCAGGCTTACCCTTAAGCTGGGTATCCACTGCCACCCAACCTAAACTTTCAACTCCCAACATGGCCAGTCATGACGCTGATATGACGTTTTCAGGCAACATAAAAGGACTAAATCTAGTCGTGTTGCCTGGTTGAGCAAAAGTAGGTCTCTCTCTTTGATCTCGCCCAACTAGGCGCAACTTCCGGCGATATATCGATACAATCGATGACACTTAACGACAGCATTTTTTGTATCTATCGTGTGTTGAAGTATTCACGCACGTAACTGAGTATATGCGTTAATAGGTTTATGATTTTATATTCGGTTTGCAAATGTTCATAATAGTAGTACGAAACAGTTAAAAGTGCGTGCGTTGAGACTTTGAAACACAATAGCTACGGTATGCTGGCATTGATATATCGAATGCTAGTAGCGAATCGTTAATGGTTGGCCCTGATGAAAATGAGAAGCCACGAACACACTACCACTCAACCAAAGCTTCATGCTTTCGTCATGACTGGCCGTGTTGGGAGTTGAAAGTTGAGGGTGGTGGCAGTGGATACCCGTCTTTAGCAGTTATTTTTAGTTTTATTATCCCCAGGGTAATATCTAGGAAAATATCTAGATATCTGAAATTTTAAAAATGGAAATTCCTCCCGCTACAATTTTAAATTGAAAACTTCAGGATTTCCTGTTTCATTTACATGTAGAAGGTGCTTCTTGAAATTAAAGTTTTTAATGGCGAATTTATTTGGGCCAAAAATCTGCACTAGTGCAGGCTACAAGGTGAGGCATAAGTCTGCATAATCGGCAGTATTGCAGGCAGCAGGTGCAAAAAGACTTTTCAGACTTATGCCTCAACTTGTAGCTTACACTAGGGCAGATTTTGTGGGCCAATCAAATTCGCCATAATTATCTTAAAAGAAGCGTGAGGAATTAGAAAAAGTGAAATTTCCAATTGCTAGTTGTTTCTCGATTATCTAAAAGAAACGTTTTAAGGTTCCCCCAGAAATTTCAGTTTTAACTTCTATGACTTTCCCATGTTAAAAAAAAAGTTCCTGACCAATGACAGTGTCAACCACCATATTTTGTAGTTTACTAATGAAAAATTTTGAAAAATTAACATAGAAGTTTTGTTGTTGAAAATTTGAGAATTTTGTAGTCAGAAAATGTAGGAAGTTTTGCAAATTTTTACTCGGAAAATGTAAATACTTTTGCATATTTGTCCTCAGAAACTGTTGCAAGGGCCCTGAGCTAACCAAGTAGAAGCATTCATTTTGGATCATCACAACATGACTACTTTGAATTTCCCTGATTTTTTTCAAAATAGGTCATTCTTCCCTGACTTTTCCAGGTCACGGGATACCCTGCGTTTTTATCGAAAATATTTCATTTCTAAGAAATCCTCCACCAACTTCCAAGACAAAGTTTCTTTAACTCAAGAATCGTTTATTTTCCATACACGGTCATTGTAAATGTGACTTTACATGGCCTTATTTCTCAGCTAATTTGATTAGAACTGTCAATTTTAAGAAAGCTAATTCCTAAAACTAGCACATGGCTTGCATGTTTACTGGAAATGATGGAATGCTTCGTGCTCGATTTGACAAATGCCGTTACATTTTGGAATTGCAGATGTGTGGTTTTCCACTGAGTATGCCCTACACGGAAATGGCAGCCATTTTGGACATAGTTCACGCGACAGGGGTTCACCTGACAGAAGGACCGCATCTGGAATTCGCGCTAGCCGTTCACGTCCACCCGTATCCTCATAACATAGTTGCGGTATGGATCTACGTGGCATCACTGCACAAGAGGTGAGTTTGACCACGGGGATTCCAGGAGCGTAGCTGCCGAAGGCAAAAGTGCGTGTAGCAGTTTTGTCATAATGACTGAGCAGGACTAGGATTGATTTGTTCAAAAAAAGAAGCCTGACGATTTTAATGCAACCAATCCCGACGGGGAAAAATTGCTACAACAAAAAAAAAAGAAAAAGGACGCGCAAAACTCGTAATTATGCTGACAGACAACAACGTTTGAAATAAAATATCTGATCAATAAAATTAATAATAATGCAATAAATTAACTTGCGAGTGAAGGAGTGAGGCAGCGATTATTGGGTGATAGGGGTTCGCAGTTTGCTAAACGCCGTGGAAAAAAGTTGTTAAAAAACCATCCAGTTTCAACTTCCACAATTTTAAAAATGATGAAATAAAAAAATAAACCGCCGCCTGTGCTTTTACGTGCTCGCAACACGGATGAGGTATGCGCCAATCGAGTAACCGTCAATGCCGAGTTACTGCAGTTGTTTTATGCAAACGACGCAACATGGGCGGTAGCTCGTCACTCGTTAGCATGGTCCTGTTCTATTGCTTTGAACGTCGCGATCACGTTGTCCAACCCGAAGATGTAGCCTTTGTCAGGCCCATCATGGACGCACGCATCACCCAACTTCTTGTGCGTGGCATGTGCAAAATCGATCATGCGTACATCGACAAAGGGTTCTTTGTTCAAGGCAGCTCCGTTGTACTGTTTGACGTTGGGAAAGGCGCCTGCTAAAACTACAGGCACGAGACTTGGAGTCGATTTCTCACCACTTTTAGACACCACTTCTTCTGGAAGAGGGGTCAGCAATGACCTCTTCCCTTTGCTGTCCTTTGGATCGTCCACCTTACCGTTGACATGGTTTATTGGTCCACTGCTGTCAGTTTGACCCTCGTAGATGATCAGCAACGAACTGGTGTAGAAGCGGAATGCCTCCTGCTGCTGCAAAATGTCCCTGACCTTCTGCAGTTTCTTGACTATGCGCGGAATAAGCTCCAGGTGCAGAGTGGCTCCATTGTGCAGAAACTGACGGACAGTTTGCTGGAAGCCTTCGACAGTCAAGCTGCGGCCATAATATTTGTTACGACAAATGAAACGATTGGTCGCCAGCTGGTACACCTGAAAGTATATGCAAATTGCAATTGGCAAATGTAAATGTTCACTCTTATTCTACAGATGAAGAACCATACAGACAGTAATGTCAGTTGGCAGAATCAAGACCTGAATATGCAAGACAAACCTGCATTCCACAGATTCGCACCCCCAGTTTACTGGACGTCGAATTGGCCACTTTGTCCTTTTGGCGCTGCCGCTTCAGCGGAGAGGCATCATCGCCATATTGACGGATTCCCATCTTGAGATCCAAGACGCAAGGATACCTTAAATGGCGCGTGAGATTCTCCAGCAATATAAATTCTGAAACAAAACAACAAAATGAGGGCTCAGTGATTAAGTTGCCAAATAATTTTGCAAAATCACCAAGATTAGCTTACTCTGGGTCGTGCACCCATCTGGGGTGAAACTCATCCTTCCCAACTGATCCCGGTGACATTTCAACACCCAGGGATTAAGAATAGCTTGCGACCCAAAGTGGTCATAAGCCGATTGCGAGGCTTCGAAACAGTCTCTGCACGAGCCTTCGACCTCGATGTGACCACAGCGTCGAAGCCGCACTCGCTCTTTGGGGGACATCGAAACGTCGGAAATCGATTTTGAGGGGGAAGACATTTGTAGGTTCTGGTGTTTTGGCAGAAATGCCGTGACAGTGATGTAGCCGCTGGCATCTTCGTGGAAAGATACTTCGACCACGCCTGCAATTAAGCCAAATTCAGAAATAAATAAATCGATGAGCTAATTCCGCAATATTTGCAAGCAGACGGTTTTCGGTTCATTTGCTAAGAATGCAGGTTGAATCAACAAGTTAATTTTGCACACGTTTCGGTTCCAAGTTAGGTGCAACCTGCGTTCTTAACAAATTAATGTTGGGCCGCCACCTCGTAGTTAGTCGGGGAAAGCGGTTAAGTAGTTTCGCAAAAGTGCAAATTGGGAAAACTGATTGTGTTTTGAGATTGGTTGAAGGGACTTCCGTTTCGTTTCTACAAAAATGTACTCCCAAAATCAGCAGTTTGTCTAAAAGGGATCTTTCCTCCACCCACCCCAAAAAATCCTGAATTTTTTTTAATATCTCTGAATTAAGAGCTTTTTGCTCCACTCTTTCAAAACAATAGAACGTTTCATTGCAATTAATATTTTAAAAATAAAACCAAAGGTTATATAAAATATTTTTTTGTGGAAAAATGGTACTTTCGCTTCTTGCAACCAAATTTATTCATTTCTGAAAACTGGTTTGGAGATGAATTCGTGTTGCACAATTTACACATCATAACAGCACCATATTTGTGTGAAATATTTGATTTGGAATATAATGAAAATGCCAAAATGACCATTCCACCCATGACGTCTGGATCTGAGCAAAATGCACCGATGGACCAAACCAACCGAACCAATCTCAAAAGACGTGCAAACGGATGACAGAAAAGCAGTGATATCATCGTTACAGATCGCAAGGCATTGTGCCCTTACCTTTCCCTGCCTCAACTAGCGTGAGAGGGATTATTTTGCGCAAGTTTTGACGGTCACATAATTTGAGCGTCCTGGCAGCTATCAATCAACAGCAGCAGGCCGCCAACTGACTGACAGACCAATGGCCTGCAAATTAAAAGTGCACAAAAGAAAGAGTATTTCCCTCTGCCCCTCCCCCTCAATTTCCCCACCCAGCCCATGGCGGATCAACAGATACTTACAGTCTGTGACATACCCACTCCCCCATCCAGGTGGTCCCCCAGGCACTCGAAGCTTACAAAGAGCACCTTATCAAAATCACTCTCACCTCGGAATTCCGGAGTGAACTCGCGTAACGGTTCGGGCATGGTCTGGTAAAATTGTAATTCGCGACTTATCAGCGGCTTGCACACGGTGTTGTCGTTCAAGCACAGCATCGACGAGTGGCCTCCCACCTGATGAATGAAGGGTTCCAGCTAAATTCAAACGAGCACCCGAAAATTCTTTATTGAAAGAGTATCAACCACTGCTGTCAGTATATGAACATGTTTTATTCCAAAGATTAACTCGGACTGAGCCACATCAATCATGGTCATAAAGTTTATTGACTCGTATGAACATCAAACTGAAAGGTGTACATAATAGCCAAGAACAAAACGCCAAATTGCTTACATGCACAAAGTCGCAGTCTACTTCTTTTTTCTCCATAAGCTCCGAAAGTACGCCAATGCTGACTTGATCCCGCTGTCGGTTTCTTTATTTTCCACGTTCTAATTGATCCTGCCAGGTTGCTGCTGCTGTACTGATTTGGGAAGAAATAAAACGTTGTTCAAATTTTCATCTTAAGTACTTGTTTATCATAAGAATGCTTTATTGTAGCCTTGAAAGTCTGGGAATCAAAAATCTAACCCTGGTGCTTTTCACTTCTTATTTGCTTGCTGAAAGAAACATGGTTGTGTAATATGTTGCTTAAAACTGAAGTGCTAATCTAATAACATTAGCTGAATTTTGAATGTTAATAAACATGCCAATTTGGAGACATTCAACATGTCAAATATGAAATCATGATATATGATAGATCATCCGTGCAGATTTTGAGATCAGTTCTGATCTCAAAAATGCGACTGGCAGCCAAAGGGGTCACATAATAATGCTAAACGTGCACAAACAGCTCAATCTTATGCCTTTTAAAAAGACCATGTATGGTTTGCTATAAAAGCCTTCTATCATCAAAGATTAAATACTATCATCATGATGCAAAAATTATAGGATACTAATTTCCATGGTGCACCATGATTTACAGTGGACTCTAAACACCTTTATATTCATCCAGAGATGCAAAAACCTTCATACAATTTCATTTGTTTTTCTCGACCATTGTTTGATTGCTTCCCGATCCTTACTAGTGCTAGTTTGCTTCCTGCTTGAGACGGTGAAAATTGTGCAAAATTGTCTAAGTGGCGACACCTTCGGATGAGAGTTTAAACCGAGGTCCCGTGTAGATCCAGTTTGACCTCTGCACGTTAAAAATCCCTCTTGGAGAGTGGAAATCCCAATTCACAGGCAAAATTCCCAGGTAGGTGACACAGGCACATTGTTTGATTACCTCCGATCAAAACAAGCAAGTTCGCTCCCCGCTAGAGGTCGGTGAAAATTGTGAGGATGTGCAAACTTCTGTAAGTGGCGACTCTTTCGGATGAGTTTAAACCGAGATCCCGCGTAAATCCACTTTGATGTCTGCACGTTAAAAATCCTTCGGGGGAGTGGAAGTCCCCCTTTCTATTCTATTCTTTACCCTGCAGTCAGTATATAGTACTATGTGGCAGGGAGGATCATTATACAATTTAAGTCAGACTATATAAACAGTTTGATCATGATAGACCCCAACATCATTTTAATTAATTTTCCTTTTAATGGCCGATTTAATCTAGGAACTATCTCATCATTCGCCTGGAGGAATTGTGAAAACCACAATGAGGATAGCCAACCCAGGAATCGAACCTAGGTCTACCGAAAGCAAGACTTGGACGGCTTCGTAGGCAAAATTCCCAGGAAGGTCACGAAGGCACATCCCAAACAAAAAAAAAACAATTGTATGATGATAATGGTGTGTTCAAAATGCATCCCCTTCATCAGATGTAGACCTACACATTCCACCTTAAATTCCCCAGAAATTAAGAAATTAACTTAATGATTTGACCAGTGATTCATCGATACGGTAAATGAAGGATAAAAGCTTGCCTCCGTTTGTGGGGGAAAAATATTAGTGATTACCAGCTGATAGGAGATGAGCAGCTGATCATTCAGGATGCCAGAATGGTTACCATGGCAACAGCCCTTATCGCTCTTTCGTGAGTGTGGCATCTGGTTCGAACGTGTTAATCTGCAGTGGACATGACGATTTTTGAAAATTAATAAAATACCTTTTCGGCAAAATTACGATGGGTTCAGCTTTAAAAAAAAGCTGGGGGAAAAAAACGGGCGGACCCCTTTTAGGCAGCCCTTTGCCATAACGTTTTTTCATAGTGGTACTATTTGAACATTAATTCCCAGAGATCTCACTTCCGATTGATTCTGCCGCCTATTTTGAGCACGTTTTCCCGACTGACTAATTGCCCAACGTTTCGATAAAATTGCTCGAAAAGTCGCCGTTTCAAAGGTGCGATTAATCCCCACGAAAATAGAATTTTACCTTACCATTTCTGGAATACAGCAGGCCAACAAGAATACAGCCGCATTCGATTTTTCCTGAACCAATGAGCGAGTCGCCTGAGAATCAGGTGACCGCATTCGCGAAAGGAGTTTGAACGCCCTCTGGTGACAAGGTTGAATAAGGGAGTTAAGGTCAACAAAAGATGGCGCAGCAGGTACGTCACTGATAGACTGAATATGTGGGGTACTCAGGCAGCTTCACGAATCGTACTTTGGCAGTCGTGAAGTCACGTGTGCGAAATGAAGGCATTGATTGGTTTGTAAACAACGATAACAGGGTACCCTCAGGCCTGAAATAGTCAGGGAAGAATGGCTTATTTAGAAAAAGTCAGAGTAAAAATTTGCTAAATTTTCCACGTTTTTTGAGCACAAATTTTGCAAAATTTTCCACGTTTTCAGAGTACAACATTGATAAATTTTCCACGTTTTCCGAGTACATTTTTTTTTAAATTTTCTAAATTTTTCTATGTTAATTTTTAAAGCTGTCATTAGTAAATTTTTGACATTGCCATTGGCCAGGGAATTTTTTTTTAAAAAAAATCTGGAAAAGTCAGGGAAGTTGAAAATGAAATTTCTGGGGAAACCCGGGTCTTGCACGGAAAACGTGCATGAAACTTTGCAAAATTGTACTCAAAAAATCTGGAGAATTTTGAAATTTTGTCCTCGGAAAACGTGGAAAATGTTGATATTTTGTCCTCGGAAAACGTGGGAAATTTTGATATTTTGAAAACAAACGAGTACAAATTTGTACTCGGAAAACGTGGAAAATTTTACAAATTTGTCCTCGGAAATTTTTTTAAATTTGTACTCGAAAAATATAGGAAATTTTTCACTTTTGTCCTCGAAAATCGTGAAAAATGTTACAATTTTGCCCCCGGAGAGCGTGGGAAATTTTGATATTTTGTCCTCGGAAAACGTGGACAATTTTGAAAATTTATACACGGAAAACGTGGAAAATTTTGTAAATTTGCAGTCGGAAAATATAGGAAATTTTGCAATTTTGTCCTCGGAAATCGTGGAATTTTTTTTTTTCAAATTTCCACTCGGAATATGGGTCCAGATCTAACCATTAGAAGAATAAATTTTCGATCGCAACAATATGACTAAGTTGAATTTCCCCGACTTTTCCATACATTTATAACTTCCCTGACTTTTCCAGACATTTTCAAGTTCCCTGACTTTTCCAGGTTTTTCAGTTATGTGAGGTACCCTAGTATTTATTTATTTATTTATTATTATTCCAACACCATATTATAAACATTCAACATTGCATAAAAAAATCTAGTGGTTATTATTCAATTTATTCCTCACATAAATATAAAAATACTGGAATATTTACACAAAATGATCAGAAAAATATGGTCAATTTCAACGACTTCCGGTCATTTTCGCCGATTCTCGGCTTAGCTCGGGCAAAGCTTTGCCTCGGGCCATTTAATCGGCTAACTTCCTGCTGTCTGCTCGTTCAACTTGATGCAGACGCGACGCCAAAGCCACCTGGTGGCTATTTCCGTGCGCATGCGGGTTGCATTGACCCCGCCCTCAAGCTGCGGCAGCGCAAAGGAGTCTGGGAAATTTTGCATTCGATTTTTTTTTCACAATATGGCCGGAGGTTGGTGTAAACTCTACTACGTTGATTAAAAAGGACATTTTACGTTCCGCAACAAGCAGGGGATACGTTTCCGCGTCATGTCCGCAACGGGCTTCATTTAGTAGTTTAGTGAGTTTCTTCTTTTGTTTCCTCAAGTCCTCTCGAAAATCCATTATGGTGAAAGAAAAACCAAATTCAACGCGCACCTACGATGCTGAAGGATACAGGCAAAGAGCCGCCTGTTTATGCGTTCGAAGTGAGGATGAAGCCGAGGTAAATTAATACGTATTTAATTGGTTTTTTTTAATACTTTGCATCGAATTTCCAAGTTTTTAGTAGACGCAGTTGCCTACTTCCGAACTCTCGTTTGAAATCTTTTACTCATTTGACGTTGTTATAAAATGGACGCCGAACACATGGATGGCCATGTTGCTAAAAATGCGGTGCAACGACATGCTTGGATTATTCGTAAATACGTACCTAAACTGTTAACGATTATCACTTTGTGGGAAATTCCCTAAACAGTAGTCGATGATAGCCGAGACGATTTGCATCCCATGTTGCTGTATGGTTTCAGTCCAGTTAGTGTTTGGTACAGATGTTATGTCTGACTTGAATATCAGAACTTTGTATTCTTGCTTCGATCAGCAAGTGCAGCTTGCTTGCGTAGCCTACTTGTGTCTGGGTTACGATCATAAACTGACTAATAAGTCACGGTTCTGCTCGAGAAATCCATTCACTTCCACCTTTCTCCGCAATCTGTGATCAGTTATTGCAAGTGCTTGTCTTTTACTGGTTCATCTGAGGTCAGCTCAGGTCAGGTTGCTTGGCAGGCTCGTGGGTAAATCGATTTGTTTGGGTGACTTTGTTGAAGATCGATCTAATTTGATTACCAAGTGACGTGCCAGGATGGGAAGTTAAGACTTATACCGGGTTAAACGTTAAAGGCATTGCAGTAATAGGTCTTGCCCAGAATTTAGTCTGGCAACTGTCCCCTACCCCTATGTTGCGGCAGATGGATCACCCTTCGACCAGAATGGGATTTTACACGGGTCAAGCTCTGATGATTCGTCTGACTTGACACGACCATAAACAATTCTTGCTTTTTTTTAGAAGTTGATTTTGACAAGTGTGTTTTCCAGAACTTCATTTCTGACATATGCAAAGCTCGACCACACTTGACAACTGATGATCTAACTTCCTCCGTGAGGCCATGTCGCTGTTAAAAGATATTACTGTATAAACAAGTTCAAATTCTTGGTGCAGCGATTTCAATAAGGCTCAGTGCGTTTCTGTTGCTCGCTCAACTCGTGTTCGTAATCGTAAAAGTATGCGTAGGTTCATTTCTAGTTAAATGCGTCGTTCTAGGAATTTTAAGCGATGATGCATTGTTCTAAATAATTTTTTTTTTCATTTATTTTGTTGCGAAATTCATCATTCCACCTGAACAACTAGTTTTTTGAATTCAGCCTGATGTAATTATGAAAAAAAAATACATCTCTTTACACGTATTACATCAAGTTCATTAGAAATAATTCCTGGAAATCTTATAAAGTTGTATGAGCAACGCCTCCAATTAACCGTAACTTCAAAATGTTTTACTGAACAATCGACAACGTTTAATATTATTTGCATGCCAGATAATGTCATTAAGGATTGGTTATTTTTTGTTAACGTACTTGAAAATAATCTGAGTGCCATTTAATTGTGAGGTGTTTCAATCTCAGCTGTAGGGGCTTGACCTAGTAAGACATTAACATGACATGCACATGAATGTCATGGAAACCTGGATTTGGTTCCAAGATGCTCTTACAGCCTTGCTGGAGGCTTCTGTATTCTTTCCTGATAAATTCTAAGATGTTATCTTGGGGAAAACCTACTTCCATTCTAGCTGCTCATCACATGAGCACTTGACTTTGACCATTGATAAAAGCATATCTGTCATTGCCATACCTATGATCCATTGACACTAGGGAATCCCAGAATTTTTACATTTCTTACTGAAGATTACACTGAAGATTTCTTAAGACTAGAAATATTTTAAATGTCTGGCAATTTTGTTGGCTTAATTAATTGTTCAGATCACAAATATCGGTCCATCGTCTGTTTAATATTTTATAGAATTCTTGTTCCCCCAATCAAGAAGTTTTTCTACATGTGTTTCCATGGAAATACATGTAATCCAAAACCGAACTTGAATTAATGTACTTACTATTGCAGTTTCAACTCACTTTCCATTTTTTTACCATTTCATTAGTTAAAAAAAAAAGAAAACAGCATTCTCAATTTTTGCACAATTTGCTTCAACGCACAAATGGACATCACCTTCAAGGTCTGCCAATGGTAATGACTGGTAATGGCCTTCCAGACAGTTGCCTAAAGCAGGAATCGGCTCCTGAAGTTATGCCAAAGTCGGGCAGCGCCATGCATTTATATTTCGGGCCATTATCCTTTCGGGCCATTTGCTAATGCATGTAACCATAAATTATATAGGTATAGTATGGAGAGAAACTTCTTGGGCGAAAGCTATCACGACTGTAATTAAACCGTTGTTTTGCCTGCAAGAAACGCCGTTATTAGCCACGTTTGCAAGAATTATGGCCGCAGTTGCATCATAAATCTTCATTGAAATCCTGGCTAGCCATGAAAGGTCTTGCTTCACCCTGAGTTTCCATCCTCCACCTAAGGGCCTTGGCTACTGGCCTGCCAGCTCTGCATACCACGTGGTTTAAAGTTGCCAGTCTGTTATAAGATGCTATTTTCTTGATGTGCATGTGCGGTTTTATACAAAAGTTCGAATAGTTTTCTGCTAAAGGATTTCTAAAGAACGCACCTGTATGTGTTCAAAATTAATGCAAAAAAAAAAAAAAACAATAAAAACTCGTAGGATATCTAAAAAACCTAAATGAATGCAGTGACATAATTGTGGCTTTTTCTGTTTTATTACATATTTTTTTCTCAATAAAATTTCCTTTTCATGTCAAATATTAAGTAAAATTTAGATTCGTTGTTTTTAAAATACGCCACGATTTTTTGGAGTTGGTGGGTTAAGCTATAGGCTACACTTGTGTTTTTGTTTCATGAGGCTTTTGGAAAATTTTACTAGTAACCTAGTAGTTTCAAAGGTCCAATCACCCCCTTCCCATTTCACTCACTAACGTTAATTTTCATGATTTTCAAACGGCCTAAAATCTGCAATTTTCTTGAAAAATGGTCTAGCATGGTGTGAATTTCAAAAGCAATAGCACATGTTATTTTTTTTTTCTTGACTGGACACATCTGATCTTCATTGGCATGCCCCCATTTTGAGTCCTTACTCCTTAGCATAGGATTAATTATGGTAATTATGGGAAAATTAATTAAATTGGGATCAATCATGACCAGACTGCTTAGTCTGACTTAATTTGTATAATGATCCTCCCTGTCAATGTCCACGTGAAAAATGCACCTCGCAGCTCCTATACGAAATGCAAGTATAGTCACTCCGTGTTGGGACCTTTGATGTTTCCCGTGTTATCAAATAAAAACGACTGCAGCGCCATACATATGCTACTTAGATATAAAAGGAGCATTTGACAATGTAAATCGCACCAAGCTTTGGCAACAACTGACACAGTGAACATTTTTAAGAAACGGTATGATGGAACTGTGTACATTATACACTGGAAGGGGTACCAGTCTGGAAGCATAAATTCCAACAAAGGGGTAATGTCACCAACACTGTTCTAACGTATATCAACAGTCTGGGTGCGATGATGTAAGCATGGTGTCGGAAGATTATCATGAATTGCAGAAGCAGCTAAATGTCTCCGCAAACTTTGGGAAGGCGTTCAACCTCGGTTTTTGCATGGATAAGACCAAGATTACGGTAGCCGCAAGTACCCGTGATGTGCTACACCACTGGAATCTGGCTGGTGCTGAAGTAGATGTTGTGGAGGAATATAAATACCACGGTATCACAATCAATGGCTCCAAGAATCCAATCAGCAACATGTAACCGATTCGTGAGCTAAAATGCTGTACGCTGGCAGGACTCATAGGCACAGCATGGTGGCATTTCAATCATACTCCCGTGACGAGGTCATCAGAGGGCTATGGAAAGGTGTGGGTGTTTCAACACTCACCTATGCTAATGATGTTGTCTGTGTGCCGGCTTGCTTACTGTACTGGCAAAAATGGAACTCTAACAGAACCGCATGGGACGCATAGCTCTGGGCTATATCTGGGCATATTATGGTCCATGGATAAGTCCAGACCAGCACACCAGGTATATGAATATATCAGTGGTAATGACAAGAAACTCAGTACGACGTGGTACAGACTTAAAAAGAGGCTGCACAAAACATTAATCCCACATGTTATGAGAACACGGGCCAATCTAAAAGGTTGGGATGCACTCCAGGTGACCTCCAGGATGATGATTCCCTAGTTCTGATCGCATGAAGGTCCACAAGACCTTGCTATCAGAACTAGGGAATCATCATCCTGGAGGTCAAATATGGCCACCAAACCTATACCCTGTATGTGTACAACTCAAAGCAGAAAATATGTAGGAAAATCCTGTATCACAATAGCAAGGAAAGTGATCTACTCTTTAAAGCAAGGGTGCCTTATTTAATTGAATGTTTATAAATTGATTTAACAAAAAATGATTGAAAATTAACTTAGTTTTAAAAAAATTTGGTTGTTGTTACATAATCCATATAATGTGAGTGCTATCATAAATGTACTTTACAAAGTACGCCATTTATTTTTCCTGAAAACAGTAATTTTTTATACTTTGTTCTATGTACTATGTAGTTCAAACTTGTTTTTATACGGACTATAGCTGCACAATTCATTCTCCAATTCAAGTTTATGATCTTCGAATAATGTCCACTGAAAGGCTGCAAGCATGACAATACGTTAGTAGACCGATTGAGTAGTTAAATTAGTCGGGTCATTTGAGTAAAATGAGCAACCCTGCCAGTTGATGTTTGATCGTGTCGATATAACTTATCATGGACAGACTTTTATGCGTCTTGTGTATAGTGATATGTGAGGAAGAAAAAAAAATTGACAATGTTACCGTGACTTATAATCGACTTTTAAGCTCGATTCGAAATACCAAAAAGAGATTAATCTGAAGTGGTCGAAGTCGTTAATCAATCGTTCCTCGATGTTTTTCACCCGAACTGCGTACGTATTTTTTCCGCGATGTCAATGGACCAATCGAAAGCGTCCCATTGCCAGTCGGATGCACAACCTTGAAGTTACATGCATTCGAAACCTGAAGTGAAGTTCAGTTCTGGGATTTGGCAATGTCTTGTTTGGTATACCAATAAAACTGGTTTTTATATTGATCGATGTTTGCAACTCGTTAATTTTCTGTTTTGAATTTGTGATTAGCAGTTTTTCTGCATGCCGAGTTTAATGACGCTGCAGTGCTGGAGCATGGTTATACCCATTTTCTGTGGCCAAGCATATCTCAGATGTAAATGTTGGGTGCAGTTCAGTGGCACGCACTTTCCCAAAATCATTTATGCAGCGAAAACGTCGCGCACTTTTGAAAGTGTTAGTGACAAGGTGAGTGACTGTATGCGTGACGGTGATTGCGGAAAGAAGCTCTTCAGAGGGTTGCTAAGCTGCCGGTGATGCAGTTGGCAGCAGAGCCACCAGATGCTGGCATGTTCAAACAATTGAACGAACTTTTGTTTGAAAAATGAAAAAGGGGTTTGGGGGCATCAGGTTGTGATTATAATATAATTCAGTTCAGTTTGTAGATCTAGGTTTTAACTTGAAAATGTTCATTAATTAATTGGCAAAGATATGAAATCACGACTGCAAGAAACCCACTAACAAGCTGCAATAACTCCTACACCGATGGCCCATGCGGACAAAAAAATAACGAATTGATTCAAACTTTATTATCAACCATATGGCAGGGTTCCCCCAGACCTGGAAAAGTCAGGGAAATTCAACGCAGTCATGGTGGTCCAAAATTAAAACTTCTGCAAGGTTAGATCAAGGCCCATTTTTGGATTTAAAATTAGCAACAATTTTCCACGTTTTCTGAGTAGGCCTATTAATTTGCAAAATTGTCCACGTTTTCCAAGTAAAAAAATAGCAAAATTGTCCACGTTTTCCGAGTATACAAATTAGCAAAATTGTCCACATTTCCGATTACAAAATTGCAAAATTTCCCACTTTTTCCCATGGCACAAAATTTTCGGGCAATTTTTTTTTTTAATTTTAAAAAAGATTTCTATGTTAATGTTTAAAATTGTCGTTAGTAAATTTAAACAAATATTTTCCAGTGTCAATTTTGGAAAATAGGTCAATTTGTCACGAGGTCATGCAGGGACATTTTTTTCAAACTTGGAAAAGTCAGGGAAGTTGAAAATGAAATTTCTGGGGAGACCCTGTGTGGGTGTAGCGCCCTGTATTTGTATACAACTACAATAATGATGGAGCCTAAACTACGGTAATGATGCGCCGGCGGCCGGGCCTATATCAATCGTGTTGTCGGTTTTGTAACAGGCAGGGGAAAACCTAAATTAACAAGGATCGAGAGAACGGGATGGGAGATAACTGGTACGGCCGAATTACATGTTATATAAGAACTATTCCGAGCCCAGCATTCGCCTGGGGGGGATTGTAGGAAAACAGGAAAAACCACAATCAGGATAGCCGACCCGGGAGTCGTACCCGCGTCTACCGAATGCAAGGCGAGAATGCTACCACTCTGCCATCTTGCTCACTAATTTAAACATATAACATGCATAGTTCGCATTAATTGCATAACAATTACGCTCATTGGCTCCAGGAAGAACCATCCGTTGTCAAGGAAGGATGCAGCTCCATGCAACCATCTGAATTAATTGGTTAATTAATGTTTTGTGTACATGAGGAAATGGAGCATGCACAGCTGTTAATGTTTATTTGCCGTTTTCCTGATTTTTCATTAAGGAAAAAAAATCGTTTAATTAACAAAACTGCAGATCCCGGCCATTTCCGAAGAATCGTTGGGAATGACATGGCCAGCAACAGCATGCACTCATGTGGAATTGTGCAAACATTGTGAGAATTTGATGAGTGTGCCAGCAACGTCCCACCAATCAAATGGCTCTTTCTTGTAGAGATAATATACACTTGACGTCACCCAGCTTGTGGGCGTGTTGTGGGGTACGTAAAACTGAGAATCGAGGCGCTAAATAGGTGCACAACGTGCATAAAGCCAAGTAAATGCACAGTTATATTACTTCCACTTACCCGGTAATAGATTTTTTTTGATCCAAAAGTAGATATTTTGATGCAGTTTTGCCACTACGAATCAGAAATTGTATGAATTTTCTCGTCTATAGCGAAGGCAACCATTTTTGCCACAGTAAAATTATGTACAGGGTTCCCCCAGACCTGGACAAGTCAGGAAAGAATGGTTTACTTTGAAAAAGTCAGGGAAATTCAACGCAGTTATGGCGATCCAAAAGTAATACGTCTACAAGGTTAGCTCAGGGCCCATTTTCCGAGTAGAAATTTGCAAAACTTTTCCACGTTTTCTGAGTATTAATTTGCCAAATTTTTCACACATTTTCTAAGTACAAATTTGCAAAATTATCCCCTTTGTCGATAGTAAATTAAAAAAAAAAACATTTTCCATGCAGTGTCAATTTTTCACGTTGTCCTTGGTCAGGGAAATTTTTTTAAACCTGGAAAAGTCAGGGAAGTTGAAAATGAAATTTCTGGGGGAACCCTGTATGAAGTATACCCCTTAGGGTACATGCCCTTTGGGGGGGGCTGGCACTGGGGCAATAACCATAACAATAACCCAAATACAGAATTCTAACCCATTGTACTGACCAACTAACCTGATCATGTATTATTTCAAAACACGAATTATACTTAAACACGCCTATGTCAGAAGGGGCAGAGTCCCCTTAGCACATTTTCATCTTCTTCTTTAATTTTTACTTTTTTGCAAAACTGTCCGAAGTTATTTCTTATGTCTAATGTAAGATTTCATAATTACTTTTCAAAGCCTAGTCTTCCGTTATAACCTTACTAGACAATGCTAGTTTGTCGATGTGATTTTTGGATTGGTGTTCATCCGCATTTCTTGCTTTAGGTGGCTATGGCATTCTTCACTCAATCTCTGGATTTGCTCGCCGGCTTATTCTTCAGCTGCTTTTAGAAAATGAGAAGATTCTTGTTTTTGTGAAATCCTGCATTGGCCTTTGCAATGGTCAGGCGTCTTCTGGAAGCCACACAAAACATCCGAGGTTTGGATGCGGACATAGGTTCCGTCTAATCTATGCCAGTACACAGATGACCTGTGCGGACATTCTAAGATCTATTACAGGCAAGTGTGAACGAGCCGATATTTTTTATTTTAATTTACCTTGAATTCCCAGAAAGAGTTCTTCGGTATTTGTCATTCAAAAAGTTAACAAAATTATCTAAAGAAAAGTAACTCCCAAAACTGGAAAAAAGTTCAGTTTAAATGCTTGAAACGTTTTAAAACCTTAATAAATATATATAGGGAATGGAGTGAAGCAGTTTTGAATTTAATTTAAAACAGAAACTACACTATCATGAAACCAATTTTCCATAATTTTAATATATGGCTCTTAATTTCTCAAACAGGAGATTCCAATACCTTTCCACTGGCTGGTGCATCTGTTGCGGAAAATCGTGATTCGAGTGAAAACCCCTTGAAAGATCTGGGATCTATTGGTTTAGACTTAGTTGATTATCTATCTGTTGCTGCAGGTATTTAAATGCATCAGTTTTTTATGCAAACAGACTTGCAGTTAACTTGACTTGTTCTGAAAAATTCATTGTAATTTCTTAATGTTTATTTTCAGGTGTTTTAGCTAAAGACAAAAGGCAGAAAATTGTTCCAAAAGGAGCAGTTCCCCTTAAAAATTCTCAAGGAACTCAAGTGAAAACTTGTCCTCCCGTTGGTCTAAGTTCATTGGCACTTTCATCAATGGAGTTGGTGCATGACTTGCTTCCTGATCAACCTCTGCCAAGTCAGTTGACTCTGGCCCAACTTTTGACCATTTTGGAGGAAAGAGGGAGCTTGTTGGGATGTCCATACTTAGTTTTGACAGTGCAACAAAGTAAGAAAATAAGAAGTGAAACATTCGGTGAGTTATTTGATATAATTGCATTTTAAAATCGCAAACTTTCATACCATAACACCTACAAGTTTTAGTTCCCTGGCTGTGCAGAAATCTGCACAAGTTATATCTTGAGTGAGAAATGCAAACGATCTAGCGGTAAAATCTGTACATACAACTGAAGTTTTGTTGGAAATTTATTGATATGCACGTGGTTTTGGTAGCCCAATTAGCCCCTGAATTGTGTGAATACCACTACTAACTGAATTCTTCCCTATTGAACATAATTGCCTAGTCTAACGACATAATTAACCAACCCTGAAAGTTTGAATAAGGTGAATAATGCATAATAATAATTTAATTGGCATGTGTTATTGCAGACACCGATGGCAAGTCGCCCAAGGACGTGCTTTTGAGTAGTGACAGCTATCCTAGTGCTCTACAAGTATTTGCCTCCGTAGGGGGTTTGGCATTACTCGCACCTTACCTTCCTGTTCTTTACCCGGATTTGGGAAAATCTTCAATGCCACAAGCTTGCAGGTCCAGTAATGGAGATAAGACAGTAAATGACTTGGGATCAGCTCTGGAAGCAGATTGGGTAAAAGTTGAAGCCCCAGATGAAATGTTTGATGTAAGTTGCATTTGTTTATCAGCGTCAGGTTTGGCGGTTGACTAAATCTATAAATTATTGCTAACATTTTTTTCATTTAATAAGGATTTTCCTGAACTGTTGGCCCCTGGCATGTCTACACCACAAGCTGGACGTGGCGGTCAATTACCCCCTTCTGTTCCCCCGCATTCCTTGGCAGCCTTTGGACTCTTTCTCCGTCTTCCCAGCTATGCAGAAACTCTTCTGAAGGATCGGGAGAAGGCACAGTGCTTACTCCGATTGGCCCTTGGAGTGACTGACAATGGCGAAGGAGGTATGTGATGTTTGCCAGTTTTAGGGCACTTGAATGCAAAATGCCGCCTGGTTTATGATTGCTTATGAATGTATCTAGTGTTGCTGATTTTAACTACCCTGTAATTGCCTAACAAAGTGCTGGATTTTGCCCTTATGTTACAGGTTTTTTTAAAAGACCTTTTTTTTAAACATAATTTATTGGCGAATATAAATTAGAAAAAAGATATGTAAATTTATATGGGAAACAAATTAATTCAGTCCATGAAGTATGTTGAGGATTTATCCTCCAATATTTAGATTTGGCAATTTGTCGATGCCATAATTTAAATACTTGATTATGAAATTTCGTTTCTTCAAATTGAATCCATCAATTACAGTGAAAGCTGCTTAATCCGATCAGCCATTTTATTCGATCAAAACCTTCCGAACTAATTTTTTTCCTATTATGCCCTATTTTAAAAAACAGCTTAATTCGATCAAATTGCCACATGTCTACATAACGCAAATGTGCGAAACAAGTTTGAGCACCTTTCATGCAAGAATGGACACGCTTGAACAATGTACAAGCGTGCATCTAAGCATATAATGCATCAACGGGTATACTCGGAAGGATTTTCTGCGTTATTCAGAAAATGAGATTTCAGCCGTTCCAGCAAGCAGGCATCATCAAACACTACTTCTAACTTTTCTTTTAAAACATATACATCTATACGATATATGACGTTCTTAGCTTATTTCAATCAAAATTGCTGGAATCACCATGATCGAATTGAGCATCTTTCACTGTAGTTTTTTGGCAATTCATCAGGTGGAACCAATGAAAACGATGTGATGTGATGCAAGTGAAACTCCCATTTTCTTTTAGATGAAATACTTGCTTTTTCAGTGAAAATCAAAATTTAACATTCCTTGAGAACATATGGCAGGGTTCCCCCAGACCTGGAAAACCTCGAAAAGTCAGGGAACTTGAAAATGACCTGGAAAAGTCAGGGAAGAATAGTTTATTTTGAAAAAGTCAGGGAAATTCAACGCAGTCATGGCGAAAAAGATCGCTCAGGGCCCATTTTCCGAGTAGAAATTTGCAAACGTTTTCCCCATTTTAGGAGTGCAGATTTGCAAAATTTTCCACATTTTCGGAGAACAGATTTGCAAATTTTCGACATTTTCGGAGTACAGATATGCAAAATTTTCTACATTTTCGGAGTACCGATACACAAAATATTCCACATTTTCGGGGTACACAATTTACACAATTTTATTAATTTGCAAGATTTTCCACGTTTTCCGGAGTACAAATTTGCAAAATTTTCTACGTTTACAGAGTGCAAATTTACAGGCATTTTTTGAATTTAAAAAAAATATTTTCCAATGTCAATTTGGAAAATCTCAATTTTTCACTTTGTCATTGGTCAGGGAAATTTTTTTAAAAACCTGGAAAAGTCAGGAAAGTTGAAAATGAAATTTCTTGGGGAACCCTGTATGGGCGATAATTTTTTGTAATAATGTAATAATGGAACACCAGTAAATAATTGCTGTCTTCGTTTAGCAATGGTGATCACCAGAGCTAAACTGCTAAATTGAAATTCTGTGCTGGTGTGCAAAGTTTAAATATCAAGAAATAGCTGTGATATCACATCGATTACAATGCTGGAAACTTTCGTTCTTTAGGTGACATATTTTCATCTCCCATCGCATCTTCGCTACCGACGCTTCCTTTTCAAGTGTTGCGCCAGTTGTTTGACTCGATGCCTCTCACCACGGATGATGGTGTCTTTCTACGTAGAATGGCGCTAGATGTTGGTGCTGTCCATCTCCTCCTCGCCTGCCTCTCTATACTCAGTCACCAGAAAGTGGAAGGGCCACTTCCTGGCCTTAATCAAGAGGTATGTTGTTTAATATATTTGTATCACAATTTCATAATTTTTTTATTAGGCAAGGGCTTCAATTATGTTACAGTTGCTTTTTCAAGATTAAGTTAATGTCTTCAACAGGTTGTGCAAACCTAGACATAAATACAAAAAAAATCTTGTGAAAATACCACATGGAATAAATAATACTTGCGTGAAAATAATTTTTTTTTCTTAACTACCGTAAATACGGAATTAAGCGCTGGGCCCAGCAATAGCTGCCTGCCTTTAATAATCGCCGGGGAAGGGGGGGGGGAAGTCCCCAGAATTTGCAAATAAGCACCCCCGGCGGCTATTACAAGTAAGACTGATTACCATACCGATTACTCGGACACCATGTGACAATAGTCGTAAATAAATGTGTCATGTGTTGTTTGGTT